>VZTQ01001659.1:0-241772 GCA_013400755.1 Pelecanoides urinatrix | reverse complement strand
CCCCGGCGGGGGCGGCGCGGGTTCCCGTGGCGGCGGCGGCGAGCAGGCCGCGGCGGCCCGGCAGGGTTGGGCCCCGCCGGGAGCTCGCCTGCGCCGCGTCATCGCCGGCGAGTGCATGGAGCAGGCGTGCGCCTGGTTGGCTTTGCGGTCGCGGGCACGGCAGTCAGGGCGGCGCCAGCGCGCCTTCAGAGCCGTGAGAGCTAATGTGGCGAGCACCCAGCGTGGCTCGGATGGCGGCGGCAGGAGCTGCACGAATAGTTACAACCTCAGACGCATTTTTCCCCCCGTTCCTGTGGTGGTAATGGCAGTATAAAATATGTGTGTGTATGTGTGTAGGAATAATGAGAATTACCCCGCGGAATAAGTAACCCAGTGGCAATAGGAGTTTCCCCCTGCCTCTCCGTGCTGGAGGTACTCTGGTCAAGTGCCTACGGTGCTCCACTCGCAGAGTAGTAACTTTGTTTCTTTCACCAATTACACACCCCTGTGTACTCAGCAACACTGTTTTCAGCCGATTACTTCTACTATAATTGGTTCTCGCTTAGTAAGTCTCAGGAGAATTGCAGCAAAATTGCATATTGTTTAACAAAACAGGGTGGGATTGCTGCTAGATTATTAGTAGTGAGGCTTGACTGCCTAAAAAGAAAGCGTTTTCCCCAGCTTTCAAAGAACTCTAGAGGGATGCTGTTGAAGTAGTTGTTTGACCTCCCCTCTTCGGTGCAGGATTGATACATTTTCCTGGGACGGTAGACCCAGACAGCCCACAAAAATACACACAGCATTTCTTGGGTTTGTTTTCTTTTGTGTATTTCAAATATTTATGCAGTTCCTATCTGGCTATCTTAATGTCTGATTATTTAGGACTAAGAAAATAATTTTGGCTTTCTTCAGTGTTTTTTTTTGTAGCCAGTGGCACTATATGCTGAGATGCCAGACCTGCAAAGGTATTTATAGGGAACCAAGTGTTCCCATACCGTGTTAAAACACACAGAGCCATGAGTGGAAATTGCATACGTTGTCATCTGCTTCCATTTTGTATATGGTCAAGGATAAATTAGAATTCAGGAAAGGAGTTCCCAGTAGCCCTGTGCCAGGTGATGGAGGATTTGTTCTGAACCAAATATTAGATTTCCCTCCTCTCCACTGCATTTCCTGCTTCTGTCACGATTAGATGCCTGTGGGAGGTTGCGATTAAATAATTTAAATTCTGCGTTTTACATTATCCTTCTGTTGTTCAGGTATCTCCATTGTTTGGGGATCTGGTATCCTTGGTGTCTCTTTCCCTGGTCCTGGATGCGCATCCATCCGCAGCCCACTCTGCCGTCCTTTGGGCTGCTTGCTCTGCTTGCCAGACATGGCCTCCCCTAGGCTCGCTCAGCACACTAATTCAGCAGAAGACTAATCACCTTTTTGATGGGTTGCTTACTGGGTTAACGCTGTTGATTTCTGTGGAGGCTTTTCAGACTTTTAGATGTAGTGCAAAGTAAGTAGCAGGAAAGTGGAGTCAGGGAAGTGAAGTAGCCAGAGGAAAGTAAACACATGGTTTATGACAACAGCGCTATCAAATCAATTTATGCAGTCATCTGTAGAACCAGTCAAAATAACTGAGTATTTTAACAATGTGTTTTGTATAATTTAAGTAATTGAAAATGCTGTGTTTTAACACACAAATTTAAAACATTTTTTTTAATAGATTTTATTCATTTCTTAAAATGTTATTATCCTCCTGTCTTTCAGGCTGAAGGTGGCCCATTGTAAGAGTTAATCATCTGTCAAATATTTAATAATCATTTGTTCAGAAAATTTCCTGCATTGTTCATGGTAAGGCTTATATTTGATATTTCACGTTTAGTTGGTTATGCTGACATATTTGGAGTATTTCTTATACAGTTTTTAGTATTAACATTTGCTTTAGCTATAAGAATGCTGCCGTTGGATCATACATTTACTGGGAATTGCAGCTTCACAGAGGAAGTTTCCAGTTTTGGATAACTGAATCAGTAAATATTTGAATAAATTAATACGTTAATACAAAAAAAATTATCATTTATGAATCAGTATGTGTAAAGTGTATAACCTAGGGAAAGACCTTTATGTATTCACAATTTTAAAAGAAGTTTGAGAGTAATGCTTTTGTAATCTGAATATTAAGCAAAAAAAATTATTTGGCAATTCTTTTAGTGTGTAAATGACATCGGCTGTTGGGTTTTTATGACTTCAACTACTTTGTAAAAATTACAAAACTTTCCCTTGTTATTTTCCAGGAGTTTTTCATCAGTATGTCTGAAACCATTAAATACAATGATGACGATCACAAAACTGTGTTCCTGAAAACATTAAATGAACAACGCTTGGAAGGAGAATTTTGTGACATAGCTATCGTGGTTGAAGATGTTAAATTCAGAGCACATAGGTGCGTGCTTGCTGCCTGCAGTACCTACTTCAAAAAGCTTTTCAAAAAACTGGAAGTTGATAGTTCATCAGTGATAGAAATAGATTTTCTTCGTTCTGATATTTTTGAGGAAGTTCTCAATTACATGTATACTGCAAAGATTTCTGTTAAGAAAGAGGATGTAAATTTGATGATGTCTTCGGGCCAGATTCTTGGTATTCGGTTTCTGGATAAACTCTGCTCTCAAAAACGTGATGTATCCAGTCCTGAAGAAAACACACAGTCCAAGAGCAAGTACTGTCTAAAAATAAACCGTCCTATGGGGGAACCTAATGATACCCAAGATGATGAGGTGGAAGAAATTGGAGATCATGATGACAGTCCATCAGATGTGACGGTGGAAGGAACTCCCCCGAGTCAGGAAGATGGAAAATCACCTACCACTACCCTGAGAGTGCAAGAGGCGATTCTGAAAGAGTTGGGAAGTGAAGAGGTCCGAAAAGTAAACTGCTATGGCCAAGAAGTAGAGCCTATGGAAACAACCGAATCAAAAGACTTAGGATCTCAGACCCCTCAGGCTTTGACATTTAATGATGGCATAAGCGAAGTGAAAGATGAACAGACACCAGGCTGGACCACAGCAGCTGGGGACATGAAGTTTGAGTATTTGCTTTACGGTCACAGGGAACACATTGTATGTCAGGCTTGTGGTAAGACCTTTTCTGATGAAGCGCGATTGAGAAAACATGAAAAGCTACACACTGCTGATAGACCATTTGTTTGTGAAATGTGTACAAAGGGCTTTACCACGCAAGCTCATTTGAAAGAGCACCTGAAAATACACACAGGTTACAAGCCTTACAGTTGCGAGGTATGTGGAAAGTCTTTTATTCGTGCACCAGATCTAAAAAAGCATGAAAGAGTTCACAGTAATGAGAGGCCATTTGCATGCCATATGTGTGATAAAGCTTTCAAGCACAAGTCCCACCTCAAAGACCATGAAAGAAGACACCGAGGAGAGAAGCCTTTTGTCTGCAGTTCCTGCACTAAAGCATTTGCTAAAGCATCTGATCTAAAAAGGCATGAGAACAATATGCACAGTGAAAGAAAACAAGTTACTACAGCCAATTCCCTCCAGAGCGAAACAGAACAGTTACAGGCAGCAGCTATGGCTGCTGAAGCAGAGCAGCAATTAGAAACTATAGCTTGTAGTTGAAAACTAAAGCAGAAACTTTATCAGAAATAATATAAGAAATTAAATTGAACAAAATCTATTGTTGGTATACGTTTAGACTGAGAGTTACCTTTTCAAGAAAACATATTTTTAGAAGATTTGAATGCTACATAGGAACACATAGCATTACTTGGTTAGGTATTTTAAAACATTTCAGAGATGAGTATTCTTAGAATATGAAATAGTTTTGTTGTCATTAGCAGTATAATGCACTAATACCCGATTTAATTTGAGAATATGATCAAGTTCTCTATAAAACAGGGATCATCACCAGCTGATGTTTCATTCCATCCAGTATGGAATACTGCATACGATGTAGACATCGAAATCAGTGAGTTATGTTTAAAAACATTGAGATCTCAGAAAATAACAACCATGGAAAGGAAATACTTGTTTTTCATAATTTTGAAAGTGTTATACATACAATTTTTGAGAAACAGACATTGATTCCCTAAGCTTTTTAATTCCTTCTTTTTTCACCTAATGTAGGTGCTAGAGGTTGGTACAACAGTGTGTAAGGGGGCATGGTGATCAAAATGAAATTGCTTCTTATTCCATTCCCTCAGATATCCTCTTATTTTAATCAAGGTGGCAAGTTTAATGAAATACTTGCTTTCCTGAAAAAAATGCGTTATTCACAGTGGTCCTGGCTGGCAAAGCAGAAGGGTTGTGGCATTCACCACTCCCTTCTGTGGGGAAAAGGGTCTGCCTTGTTTGTTTCTGTGTTCACTCTTATGCAGGCCTCTGGAGATGGGACAGAGCCACAAAGGAAAAAGGGTGCAGCATGGAGAAGGAGATGTTTTCTTTACTTGGACCCAGTAGAAATTAGTTAAAGCTAATACAGCCGGAGGCTGTAGTTTTTATTATGCAGCTTTCAGTTCATTAACCTAGCACAGTTAAGGCAAAGGAGTGTTTCTGGCAGCACAGGAGGATTAACTGCACTGGCGAGTGACCGGGTGTCACTGCCAGACTTCCGGAGCTGCAGAGCACAGCCATGGGCTGTCGTGTACCTGCCCGCAGCGTTCAGGCTGGGTTCCATGTCATGGCTGGTCATACCAGCTAATAGGTCCTGTTCAAGTTTAAAAACTTCCGCCTTCTGACACACCACCTCTCAGCAAGAGGGATCCAGAATTAGTGTTCGCTAATAGTCTGTTACTTAGAGTTGTCTATTTTTTTTTTTTCAGACAAGCTGGGGTAGATGCTGCTAATTTAACTGTTAACTCACAGAGTCAACAAAGTACATGGTCTTTGGATTGCAGTCTACTACGTGTGGTCAACAAGAGAAAACACAATAACAGTGGTACTGTAATCCAAAGGGATATTGAGCCTTTTAGATTTGTAAATACTACAACTGTTGTCAAAACTTCATTTGAAGTTAGAATGGGAAAAAAAAACAAAATGCATTCTTGGGCACGTGGTTGGATAACATTGGTCACTTGCGATACCTATAGCATACGAAAGTGTTAGACCAGTTTCTAGAAAGTTACTGTGTGGTAGATCACATCTTGCTTTTCTAAATAGAAATTGAAAATACCGTTTTTGGAACTGTTATATGGAACTTTGATTACTGTTTTTTTGTTTGGTTGGGTTTTTTTACAGCTTCATTTCATTCATGTACTCATCAGGTTAAGCAGTTTTTTTAAAATGCCAATAATTGTTTGAAAGCTGGTCTGTAAATAAAACATGAACTTAATATTTTAGAAAATGTAAACTTTGGGCCTTTACCAATATATTTTTTTAAAACGTTGCTTCATTTTACATTCAGTAATATTAGTTTGTAAACAAACTATACATTTTGTATCTGTGCAACATCAGAGGATGTGTATTCATTGCATTTTATTGGTTCTCTTGAGGAACATGATAAATGACCATTGTTAAAATGTTTTACTGTATATGATCATAAAGATAGTAGGTCCAAAATGGGATCTACTTTTTTTTCTAAATATATTAGTCTTGCTATGTTTTCTTATCTAAAATTGTGTTCACTTTTTCTTAGATGATAAAATTGGTGTTGATAAGACTGTACAAAACAGATCTGTTGTGATAAGAGTTCGAAAGTGTAAAAGATAAAGGAAGTAAATTTTCTCTAGGTTTATGAAGAGTGCAAGAAGTAATGAGCTTAAATTATAGCAGTGAACACTTACATTAGGCATTAGGAAAAACTTTTAAAGGGTTGAATAATGAATTATTAGAAGAGAATGCCTGAGGAGGCACTGCAATCTCCATTAGTGGTGATATTCAAGAATGGGTTAGCCAAACATCTGTTAGAAATGGTTTAAATACAGTTAATTCTGCCTTGAAGCTGAGGGGTAAGCTAAATAGTCTCTCAAGAAGAGCCTCATTGGGTTTTTTGGAAAGTAATAAGTGAAAATGGAGCTCACTGGGACAGCCAACACTTGAATGGGAAGACAGAGCTCAAGGCTTACAGTTAAAGAAAATTGCCCTCTGACATTTGAGCACAAGCGGTCAGGCTGTGAATTTGGAATTGTTACAGAAAAGCAGGCTTGCATTAAAAGTCACACAACTGAAAGTGTGATAACATTGTGTTTTACATCAGAGTAAATTCTGCTATTGATAAAACTTACAGCTGTAAGAGTTATACAACGTTATAGCTGTAAGGGTTGCATGATGTCTGCAGCTTTTTAAAACTGGGACATGGATATTATACATACTCTCACAAAAAAGTGTGCAGAGGCAGGAACAAATGTTATTGTTGCACATCCCTTGGACAGGCATAAGCATCTTACATGAGACTTGGCCTTAACAGTCTGTCATAGGAACAAATTCACTAAAGCTAGGGGAATTGCTCCCATGTCAAAGGTTTCGAAAGGGGCCTCGGCCTCTTACTAGTTTTTAGCTGCTTAAGAGTCAGAAGACTGCTGTATGTTCCTAAGACAAACAATGGCAATATTGATCAAGAAGGCAAAGGTTCAGTTATTTTTGTGAAGTTGAGAATTTTGTTGGCAATTTCTACTGCTGCCATCTGTTTTAACAATGTGAACCTACCTTATTTTTTCTTTTTTTGAAAGCCAATAGATAATTTTTCCTTCCCTTCCCAATTGTTTTTATTCAAGACAGGGAGAAGGCCTGGAATACTTAAGCTTAAAGTTTTGGAAAAGGTTTCAGAAAGGAAGTTGTAGCTTATATGTTATGAGGGTCTGTCTGTGAAGTTCAGGTAAATCTGTCTGCATCTGAAGACACTACTGCTCCCAGCTCTCTCGTGTCTGTGCTGGAAGATGCCATGTACAGAAGCGTCAGCTCCAAGCCACAGAGGTTTTCCAGCGTGATAAACCATAAGCTATGAGCTGTGTTGATCGAGGAATGGGCAAATTTTTTTTGCTTTTACAAGGATGGCAATTTCTTTCAGAGCTTATGAGACAGTGGATGAGATTCTGTTCAATTGATAGGAATTTTGCTATTGGCTTTATTGGGGCCAGACTAGCCTAATATCCCTAACAAGGTTTCCAACAGTGGGTAAATTAGTTAATTGGTGTGTGTGCAGGAATGACAGAATTCTATGGAAACAGATGGCTAAAATAACATTAGATATGAATTAATTGTTTTTCTCAGAATTAAGTAGCAAAAATATCATGCATAGAATTAGTCCTAAACATACACTTCTCTGTCTATGGTTTGTGAAATCGGAGTCAGTTATGTCTTTAATATACATAGGATAGCAAAAATTCTTTTTTGGCTTACACTGAATGTCTGTCCATGTTATATTAGGTGACTAAGCGGTTTCAATGGAACTCTCCATGTATTGGAATTACGTATATGAATAGGTGTTTGTGTGACCAGGGCTTACATACATATAATGCAACATCAGCAACATGTTAGCTGATGTGAAATGAGGTTCTTCTGGTGACTCAAATGGGTCTATATGGTCAATACCAGTTGAGATGCCAGACCAAAGTCTTCTCAGTTGCAAAACGATCTAAATATTAAGGAAGTATAACCATTTATAGTTAAAAGGCTTTGTGTTGTAAAAGACTAAATAACAGAGTGAAAAGAAGTATTTGAAATAAGAACTTTGCTGTTCTGTGATCTTAACTGTGTGTTCTTAAAAATATGGTGATGTTTTGTAAAGGGAAAATGGAACAAAGAACACATTTTGAACACTCTGGTATCTGATTAATTTCTGATCCAAATTGTGTTAGCCACAGGTATGCCGCTGGTTATTTGGCACAAGTCAGTTTGGAAACTGCAAAAGTTCAGGAAATAATACCTTCTAGCCCTTCTCCACTCCCCACCCTCTCTTCTACACATTCTTATCAATATTTAAACAAATATTAGAAGATGAAGCAATTCACAGTTGGGTACTTGTGTTTTCATTTTTCTGCGTAAATCTTTGAAAAAGGTTTAGGCCTGGAGATCAGAGTTTTAAAGGTTGTTGTGTGAAAGAAAATGCTGACTTAAGTAGCAGGGTTTTGAGGAGTTCATCTTCTATTTCATGTAAGCTGCAGAATACTAAATACTCCTCAAAATCTTGTGATTTCAGTACCCAAACGGGAGTTCTTTTGAAGATCAGGCCCTAATTTTCTAATCTAGAGATTATATTTGTGATTCCAGTGAGTAAGGATATTTAAATTAATAGTTGGGTGAGATATGGAATAAAATATCCGTTGATATCAGAAAGTCTACTCTAATCTTAGAGTATATTTTTAGGGACAGATTGTCTGTTCTTAAGTCCTCTGTCAATTTAGACACCTCTCTGTCTTACAGAAGAGACAAAGCATTTCTGAAACAAAGTACATCTACTGCTAACAACATATGACTTTTCTGAATGTAAATATCTACACATCACTACAGAATGGGATAATTCTACCTAGAAGGTAAAGTCAGACCTAAGGAATTTTCATCTCTTTCAAACAGCTAATCCATAGATCACAGTAGTATGCCCAATCAGCCAGAAATGTGCATGTTTCATTAAAAATTCCATTACAGCAGTTGGTCTGTCATCTGTCTCCATATAGATCTAAAACAATTATAGTAACATTCATTTCGGAACAGATGGAGGATTTCCATGAATAGATTTTGTTAAATATGTGTCATCAGAGTCGAGACATCTCTTCTCAGGAATGATTTTTAAATGTAGTACAAGAAATCTGAAATAATAGGATAGGTAAAAATAGTGATTTATACAATATTGATATGTTTTTCAATGTATTTCTCTCCACTGTCCCTTTTTTTTTTATTTGCAGGCCCTGCTTCTTTAGATATTTATAGAACTCTGAAACTTTATGAACTTTGGTGGTTCCAATATGAACAGATCTAGAGCTATCATGTTGAGAGCTCTTTAAAATAGACTTTCGAAGTCTTACTGGTTTTTAATAATCTGTAGCTAAGCATCTAATTTTTTATAGAGAAACTTGAAACACATGTAGACCGTATGAATAAAGTTGTTCCATGTCTGACCTGTTTGGCATATGGATATCAAAAAGCATGGCCAAATCAGAACTTCCGGATACCTGTATCCCATATTCCTTCCTGTATATATGTTGTGGTTTGTTTTTTTGTTGTTGGGGTTTTTTTTGTTATTGTTTGTTTATTTTTAAGTCTGTAATTCTTAAAAGGACACAAATTTATAAATGAGTGGCACTAACAAGAAATTGAAATTTTTACTGAATGGAAATTCCAAGTATATTTTCTTTTTAATAATACCGAGCCATTTTGAGTAAGTATATAAGACAATAACTACATGTTACATATTATATAAACAGATTTAAAGCTGTATTTTAATGCAGAAGTAAAAGAAATTAATGGAAATAATGCATTGAATATTAGATTGTCTTTATGGAATCATAAAATCATGAGAATTATGAAAATTGATAATTTCAACTTTATTCCACCAAAACATCAGAGCACTATTCTGTTTTAGAAAAATGTATTTTCTGATGCAAAACCGTGCTGTTAAAAACAATAGCACCACCAACAACAACAAAACATACCCCACGGTGCTTGCATTTGTAGTTTTCTGACCTCCTCCCAATGGCCTATTTATACTTTTAATATGAGTAATCTGCATCTGCAAGCAACTTATCTGCAGGGAAGTCAATCTTTAGAATATTTTTAAAGACAAAAATATTCTAGGTTTTCATTCTTCACTAACAAAGACAGTTTTTTCAGGGTCAGGGGTACCACAAGCAGTGCTTACAGGAACATACCACTGTAGTGGCATTGCAGATTGCTCAGACAAGAGAAGGTAGAATGGTGGAACTCCACTCGGTGAGATCAAAAACTCATTTCTTTCTGCTCTAGAAATTGGAAATGGTACTGACAAAAGATACTGTGTAACTTCAGGCAGGCGTTCCTCTTCAAGGGAGGTTATCAGTCATCTGTAGAAGGTTTATGGCTGTTTTTTACTTGTCATCAGCATGATTGGGGTTTACAGAATAGAGTTTTCAGGACTATGTCTTTAAAGATATTAGTTGGTTCTATTTTGCGTACTGTCAAAGACTTTTACATGTTTCTGTTGTGTTTAAGGTTGCATGGACATGTTTTCACTTGCTTAAGAAGTCAATAGCCTCAGATGATAATTTGTTGATTTTTTTTCATTACCTTAACCTTCAACAATTAGAATCAGTGTATAGATTTATTTTTCTTAGGTATGAAAGCTATAAAGTATCTGTTCATACAGCTCTATTACACTAGAAATATCTAGTTATACTGACTGTCTGTATCTAAGCAGCATTTAACCCTTTTTTCTTTACACTAGGGGATCTATCTTCTTTGTATCCCAGATAAGCCCATTATCATTCCCCTGTGTCTTGTTACAAGATAACTGAAGTTTTCATGAGATCTGCTTAGGACATTAAGGAGCGTTTTCTCAAATGGCAATACGATTTGATCTGATTACTTTGCAAAGATGTAAAGTGAATAGAAAGTGGCTGCTTCTGTGTGGAAAGATAGTTTACAATGGAATGTTTCTCTATGTTTATTTCAAAATTAAGCATTGTTTTTTTATTTGTTTCTGTTCTGCTATAAAGCTTGTTTTTTGGGAATACAGTCTTCTAAAGGCATAGCAAAGTAGACTTTGTATGGTAAAGCTTAATTCTGCTGAAAGGGTGAGTCTTGTTCCTTCTCCCCTCCTTTCCTGCTCACAAAGGTGTCTGCTGAACTTCTGTGTCAATGCAAGATAAGTGATGAAGGTATTCAGGCAGGAGCAGGGATGAGGGTAAACGGGGAAGAGGAAGGAGCAGGGCCTTCTCATTTCAACTGTAGTGAAATGAGTAACAGCTTGCCCTGTCTTATATAGTCACCCCCTTAAAGTTTGTCTTGGCTGGACAAATCTCATGCCTAAGTTATGTTCTTTTATTCTTGTTGAATTCTTTCTTTTTGCAGACTTTTCAGGTTGGAGAGGTTCAAGTGAAGCTGAAAAGAATTTCACCTATTTTCTCTGTGTAGAATTTACTATGCATAGAACTATGGTAGAGCTAATATTCTGATTACTAGTTAATATGCTATATAATATGTGCTATTTTGTTAACAAACTAATGGCTGTCGGCTTTGANAACCAGCACCCCTAGGTCCTTTTCCTCTGGGCAGCTTTCCAGCCACTCTTCCCCAAGCCTGTAGCGTTGCCTGGGGTTGTTGTGGCCCAAGTGCAGGACCCGGCACTTGGCCTTGTTGAACCTCATGCAGTTGGCCTCGGCCCATCGATCCAGCCTGTCCAGGTCCCTCTGCAGAGCCTTCCTGCCTTCCAGCAGATCAACACTCCCGCCCAGCTTGGTGTTGTCTGCAAGATGATCTATTCTCGGTGTTCTTAGAACACAGGAACAGGCTTAGCACTCTTTTTAACTCAAACCTATTTGTCTATCCTAGGTGATAACAAAAAGAGAGAAGTAATGCACCAAGGCAGTAGGCTTCATGTCCAAGGCACAGCTAAATCATGAGATGTTTCCCTGTTCGCAAGTTAATGGAAAAGCTAAGCAAGGTCAAGGCATCAGATCCATGGTGATTTAAGACAACCAAAGTTGTGGTTGCTGCAGTTTAGTATTGTTCTTTTGCCTCTTTTGCAGTAGCACTCATGCGATGTCTCAGTGAACCGCTTCATGGAGAGCCAAAGCACCTGAAAACTAATAACCATTTTGAGGCTTTTTTTTTTTTTCTTAACCTTCTTAGCAGCCTCACATGATTGCCTCAGTGCTAGGGTCAGCGGAAGAGCAGCCCCAATTTAGATTGACTTTGGCTATGGTGGAACCGCCTCCTAAGACAGCAGCTTTCTGTTTCGCCTGCCATAGTAAAACTGCAAATTGTTGCTAAAAGGGGTAATCCCATTCTCTCCTTTCCTCTCTTGCTGTTACCTTTTGCACCTGTTTCCTCTGTCTCGTTTGCCTCAGATTTAACGGTTTTTGTGGCTCTAGGATAAGCCAGTTGAGTGAGTTTCTAAAACAAAGCAATTCAGTGCTTCAGTGAGTTAGTTTTAGGTTGACCTACCTTGTTGAACCAATTCATTAGATTTGATTCCATGTAAGTGGCAGGAGCACATAGCTAGAGTTAGGAAAATGAATGGAGCAGGACTTGCCCAACTTTGGCATCACATTAAATACAAGGTGATGAAACACAGCATTTGTTGCAAAGTGTTTGCAAGAAGCAGCCAGGCAACAGAAAGGACCAGACATAACTCCTTTGCAACAACCACTGGTCGTAGACTGGCGGGACTTTGCAGAGGGAGATGTGTGTGCTTCATTTCTGCTTTTTCAGAACAGAATTTGGTGTTTGAAGGTGTGGGGTGTTTTGTTTTCTTTCTTTTTTTATTATTTAAATTAATCTGACCCTGTTTGCCTCTCATCCAACTATCCTATGAAGCCTTGAATTGTGTCAAATTGCTCAGATCAAGGAGAAAAGAATAGTTATAAAAGACAATAGGTATTTAATTCACTGAAGGACAAAACTGTAACACCAAAAGGATGAAAAATTGTATTTTTGCAACATAGGTGAATGTTTACAAGTATTAGAAGTAGCCAGTATTCACTTCATACTTATTTAGGTCTATTTTAGATCACTTACTGTGTAAAAAATCATCAAACAATATTTTTAGTTATTGCAAATAATAGAAATCCGAAGTATAGGGATAAATTCTATATTTCATTAGGTGATGTCAGCTAGGCTGATTTCATGTTAAGAATTTTTTTTTCTGCCTTTCTAGGTTAGGCTTCTTGTGGTAAACTTGAAGTTTTTACAATGATTGATTTTGATTTCTTTCCAGGTATAAATATGAATTCATTTGAAGGCCTGAATATAAAAATCATAGGTACTTTTACATTTCCATTTAGTCCTTCAGATTTAGGAGTTTTCAATGTAGTTCTTCGTTTGTGTAGCTGAGGCTGCGGAACGCTTTCATTGTCGAGAGTTGCCTTCTTTCAGTGAAAAGTTATTCCCTGGAAATGAGTTCTGTTCTCTGATATTTCTCATAGTTTTCTGTGCTTTACTTTTAACAAGACTTTTTTTCCTCATCTGAAGTAACAATATTTGAGTATTTTCTTTTTACAAGATACCTTATTTTATATTACAGCTATTATTGATTTTGATTTTTTACCCAGTAATATTTTACTAAATCATCCAGATTTTCCAGTAAGATTTATATCATGGCCACTATATTCTTGCTCTTAAAGTGTAAAATAGAGATTAAACCAGGATTTTGACACATAAACTTTTTAATGCTGGTGTAAGGTTTCAATCCTTAACTTTTCAGCACTGAATGTGAAACCTTATACTCCTGAAAAGCAGTAAGATCTCATTGAATGCTTCTATTGGAGACATTTGATTTTAAAAAAAAAAAAAAAAATCTAATTTTTTTTCTGGAATTCTTGATCTTAAATCAAATAAGGGAAAAGAGTTCAATCTGCCTACTTGGCAAGTAGGAAGGAGCAGCTATACCCTTTGTTTTGTATTTCAGATGAGTTACAGGTCTGAAGATAACTGGGCTTGTTTACTGGACTAACAGTTATGTACAGCTATACACATAGTAACAATTAAAACCTACAGTTTTTAAAATACATGACAGGCAAGTTTACTTATGCTAAAACTCTAGCATAAGTCTGGAAAAACCCTGAAATACATCAGAAATTCTTACTTGAAAATGTCATGGCTGCCATCATAAATGGAGAGATGTTAGACAGAAATGTTTTAATTAAAGTTAACAATTACCAATTTTAAGAGAGTTAGTAAACATCTTCAATATGAAAAATAGGTTTAATTTTCCATTTCAGTAATTAACTTTTCTTTTATCCAGTTGTATGACTTTCTTGTAGATCTCACATCATTCTAAGGACGGATTAAATGCAATCAGAGGGGAGCTCTGATTTGATGGATGCGATAATTTCTGCTGGAGTAGGGATGTCCTATTATAGATACTTCTCAATCGGACATGGATTATGCTCTATGAATCTTGCTAACCTAATTTAAAGTTTTGATACTCTACTGTTTTAAATCCTTTCTTTTGTAACAAAGTTGATGTTTTCAAACATAATTTAAAATTCATATATTTATCTTATTCGGCCAAATTGTTTAATTTTTAGACATGCATGATGAAATCCCCATTCTTTTGGCTCTATAGGACAAGTTAGGAAACCGCATTGTGTATTTACTGTTTGTATTTTATACTAGTGTAATTCAGTATAGTTTCTGATTCTCAGTTCTTGAACAATCTATGCTGTTTAGTAGCACGTTAAAATGATGATTTTGATATTTACATATATTTGTTCTCTCCTTTCAGTGTTAAATTAAGCATGTAGCTTAATATTTAGGTTGTTTACATTTATCAAAATGTTATATCTGAATTTATTGAGGACTTCAATGAAATAGTATTTTCTTGCAAGTTTTCAAATTTCTTCATTTATTTTAAAGCGGACTTTTCTTCTCCTTAGCTTGCTGGCTAGCAGTTTTGTCATGGGTCATAAATGCTTCTTTGCTTTTCTCCTTTTAAGTTCTTTGAAGACTTGGGCATATGCCTAATTTTATGACGTGTCAAGTTACACACACCAGTAACCTGTGGTATGATCAGGGTCTTAAAACACTTTTTATAGAAAAGAGGAAGATACATGCAAAAATACTCATTTTTAGTCTAACAAATGTGTTGTCATGCTGGTAGAACAGAAAAGGTTTGAAGATGAGAATTTTGCTTGTGGCAGACTCCCAACCTATCCTATGAGTCTTTAGCATGGTGCAGAATGGTATGGCCTTGTCATGAGTCAGTGGTTGCATGTGAGGTCCTTTAAGGTCTCTTCCTATGTTTCACAGTGTCTCTGCTAGATTCAGAGTCATTAACCAAGGACTTGACTGGACTGAATTCCTCACTGTATAAAAGAATTCCTGTGTGATCTAACAGTTCTGAATTTTGGACTGTGACTCATTCATCTCTCTCAGTGAAGGGACTGGCTCTCTACAGAGGTGTGGCAGGTGGAGCAGTAACTACTTTGGCTCCACAGATTTTTGCAGAGTTATATATGTAGTAACATTTTAGGTGAATCATTCAGTCTTGTATGTAGACCTCCTAAATTTACCTAGGTCTTTGTTTCTTATTGGTTGGTTTTTGCTTTGGGTTCAGCTTCTCTGTAATTTGATGACTCCCATCTATAACATAAAGATACCAACTTACTTCTTATGGGATTGTTGGAAGATAATCATTAATGGGTGTGAGGCATTCAGATATTGTGAGGGCGGCAATGTAATCAGCTGGAGAGATTCCCTAGGTGGAAGTGGGGCTTTTGGGATCTCTTTACATGCTGTGAGAAGTCCTGGGGTGGACTCATTTTGTGATATTTAAAAAACAAAACAAAAAACCCCAGAACTATACAGCTGCTTCTCCTAGACTTTATCTAAAATTTATCCATATGTGTAAATCTCAGCCCTGGACTACTATGCAATTTATCAGATTAATTAAGAAAAATTAATAGACCAATGTATTGAAACTCTAATGGCCACATTCATGTTTAATCTAATGGTATTCACTTTTTCCTGTCTCTGGCAATGTTGCATGTTCTTGCTGCTGGCTTTCAAGGTCTCGTGTCTTTGGCTGCTGAAAATCTGTGCATTGCTGTTCTTCTGCAGTACTCGTGGAAAGGTAACTGGCTTTACATTTACTTCCTTTGTCAGGGGAATGGTACTTCTACCAGTTTGGATTTTCTCTTTTCCCTTCTGTGTTTATTCCCTACATCTGTCTGTTAGAAGTATATTAATCACAGAGGCATTCATTATTCTAGTCTAAATCTAGGACACTGAATATTGTGATCCCTGCTATACAAATTGCCATTTTACACTTCAAATACTCATCTAAACAATTTTAGGTATTTCTTGCTAGCACTCACTCAGTCGCAATTATTTCCTCTAAACAGTTTCCTTGTAGTTTCAGGTGTTATATATGGCACCTTGGCTAGTAAAGATTTTTATTGGTAAGCTTAACCATAAGATACTTAGTGACTCTAATTGCTTTTTGAAGACCATTATAATAGTACCCGGTTTAGCAAAAGACATCAAGTGGTTCAAGCAGTTTACTGATCATATTAATCTTCCCTCCCAAAGAACTAGGTTTGATTATTAATGTTGACATGTGTGAGGAAATAAAAAAAATGGCTCAGAGCTAGTTTATTCTCAAAGTTGGGGAGAAAGCTTTTTATAAAAGACGTAACAAAATCTTCCAGATTATCTTTTTTTTATCTTTACATTATTTAATTATAAAATGTTTTCATTTATATTTAGGTGATTACTTCCAAATGATTCTTCCAGAAACACTCAGATGCCTACCTGTAAAATGTTAGCTGTACATTCTTGTTAACAAAACACTGAAACTTTGAACATCTTCAGGTAAAAATAGCTTCTTCCTTAAAATATGTTTACTAAGCTTCTGAATCCATGTGACCAAATAATCGGTTTCAGCTCCATTAGAATAAAGGGTTTATTTCAGATGTAAAACTATAGAATTACAAATAGCAACAGATGATTTAAAGTGACATCAGTCAACTTGATTTTTTTAACTGTCTAAAAATGTTAAAGTTCTTAACAAAGTACCCTCTAAGTAAGTCCAGACTTCTTCAAAAAAATCTTTGAAGACATATACACAAGAATTTTTAAGTCTCCTGATGTTATACAGAAGCTAGTAATTCCTCACTCAAAGAGTAAGAACTGAAATGATACAGAGTGTGGGGACTGTATAATTACTGATAAAAATATAGACAGATGTTTTTGTAAGTGCTTTTGTATGTTCTATTTCATACAAGTTGATGGTACATCTTTAAATGAACAAGGCCATGTATTGTATTTTAATGATATAACCTCACTTTTACCACTGTACTCAAGGGCTTTTTTGGAATAAGTGGGCATAACTGATGTTGTTTTCCATGGATCTGAAGTTGAAAGATAATAGTTGCTAGTGCACTGTTTGTTTTGGATGTTGTAGCATTAACTGCACATTTTTTGAGGTGACAATTCACTACAGAACTCTGTACTGTGCAATTATTCTGGTGATTTTTGTGCATCTGAACTTGTGACCAAATCTGAAATTCAAAAAATAATTAAATGAAAGAAAGAAGCCCAAGATGCTTTTTGATAACATTTTTTTCCTCTGTCAGAAAACATTAATTGCTGGCAGCTTTTAATTTGAGCAAGAAAATGAGAGACTCTAAAATAAAATGTGCCTGTTTGGGGTAACTTAGTAGATTAAATACAGATAGCAGGTAAGGAAGGATGTGTGTAGAACATTTATATCCAATAGATTTTTTTTTTTTTTGAGAAAAGTGGATTAACATCTTTTTTTTTTCTTTTTTTTTTTTTTTCCCCAATGATGGCTGAATCTCCGTTGAACAGATGAATCAAGTATGTAGGGGCCACATAACAGATGCATCATAAAAAATACCAGTGCAAGTTTTCCTACAGTCTTTCCAAAATATATATCAGTCCTGATTTTCTGAAGATTATGATCTGTCTCTTAAGAATATTGCTGACTGTAATCTTTCTGTATTTTACGTTGGATACTTGTACTAGAAATTATTTTAACTCAGTTTGTAGGTATCCTGTTATTTCTCAGACATAAGGTGGATGAGAACGACGATAAATGAAAAAAGGATAGATTAAAGATTTTTGAAGTAACATTCTTAAAGGGAACACCATTTCTGAGCAGTCAGAGGTATAATGTTTAGGTTAGTTAATTCAGTTGCCATCTGAGAGAAGTGAAATTGAATCTCTGAAATATCAGACAGGAGACAAACAAATGGCAATAAAGAAGCTGAAATTGCTAAGGGGGTAAAAGGATAATCCAGAAATTATGTGATAAATGTGATAAAAGGAATAACCAGAAATCAGATAGTAGAAATGGTATGTGATGATGAATCTGGAAGGCATTCCCAAGGAGAAATTCTCTTATATAGTGTTCCAAAAAAAGAAAAAACTGTCACCAGATAATTAGTTTGACTTTGACGGTGATGCCATTCTTGAGTTCTTACTGAAGTATATAGGCAGAATTATTTAAGCAGGTCAGTGCTTTTCTGTATCCATACTTTAAGAATAAGGCCTTATTTGGAGACTTAAAATATTCCAGATTTAATTGGAGAATTCTGTGTCTATAAAATGCTTGATTATGAAGAGAATGAAATAGGCTTGTAGCAATATCTGTAGGTTATGAACATGTGGTCAGAAAATGTATTGCATATTGCAAAAACATACATGCAAACATTCATGCTAAAAATGTTCTGGTTTTTTTTTTGTTAATCTACTTTCTCTAATTTGCACTGATGAAACAATATTTTTCAAAATACGTCCTGCAGTTGTAGGCTTAAACAGGACAGTCAGTTTCTCTAAATTGTGTCCCATCTGGCTATTGTGCTTCCCACTTCTGTTATAGAAGTTCAGAGCCCACGGGAGCCCTGAGCACGGGTTTTAGAAATAAAAGCAAATTAAATGTGAAGCATAAAAGTCGGTGGAAAGTTTTATGTTTTGTCTTCTCTCTGTGCTTACCCTCCTCTTCTTTATTTTATTACCTATTCATTAATTTATTTACCTTTTTGCTCTGATGTCATCTTTTATATGCTAAAACATTCATGTTCCCTCATAAAGTGCTTCTGTTCAGTAGAGCTGGGTTAACGGGCCTGTGAGATCAGAGTATAAATTCCTCAGCATTTGAACCTTTGAAAACTAAAATACTGTGACAAAGTCTGGCGTCGCTGGAGCCTGCTAGCAGGCAGGGCTGTTAGCTTGCGGTGAAAGCAGCACGCCCCGAAATGTCAGGCAGCGGGGCTGTTGCCGAGAGGTAATTGGGAGCAATTAGCCGGTCTCCCTGCTGGGCAGATCGCTATTACCTTTCTCCTCTTTGCCCTTCCCCTGCTGCCGCTGCAGGGCAACGAGTTGTGGCAGTGATGATTCCCTGAGAGCGTGTGTGTGTCCGTGCGGGCGGTGGAGGCGCGGGGCCGCCCTGCGCCCCGGCCCGCTCCCCGCCCCGCCGCAGTCTGGAGGGAGGGACCGCGGCCCGCAGCCGCCTCCGCCGCCGTGCGGGGCCGGGCGCTGTCCGAGGTGCTGAGCCGTGCGGGGCCGGGCGCTGTCCGAGGTGCTGAGCCGTGCGGGGCCGGGAGCTGTCCGAGGCGCCGCGCCGCGCCGCGCCCGGGCGGCACCATGGTGTTCGCTCCAGGTAAGGGCAGCCGCTTCCTGTGCCCAGCCGGGGGAGCCCAGCGGGAAGGCCCCGACCGTGCCGGAGAGCTACTCCGGGGGCTGCGGGGAGGGGATAACGGCTGAACCAGAGCTGCCGCCGAGCAGAGACAGGCAGTTTCAAAGAAGGTGGCTTGGCTTAAGATGTGTTTAGCTGTGGAGCCAGAGGTTATGAGGGTCACCCCTGTGGTTCCCATCAGGGACAGGAGCAGGGACAGTGTGCAGGGGACTGTGCTTGTCAGACTGCACAAAAGGGTCAGGAAGGGGGACATGGCCCTGCAGTCACTGGAGAGTGAGTCCCTGCCGGCACCCACATCAGTGGCTGCCAATGCGACAATCTCTGAAACTCACGGAGATATNAAATTCCCCCCAAGTATTTGAATGGAAGAGAACAGAAAGTTTGTTCAATCCACTTTTCACTGGAACAAAATTGAAGACTTCAGCAGGAGCTCATGTGTAATGCAAGACCTCACTCTATAAGGGTGCAGAATCTCTGCCGTGTAGTATAGATGTGTTACACCATAGAGGAAAGGAAGCTACAGAGAATCTGCATTGGAATTGGTGCATTCTACTCGGAAATAGGCAGTTTGTTGTTCAGAAAGGGATGAGAGACCCAGGAGCTCCAGGATATAAATGTAAGTCATGCATAATATCTTCTGTAGTGAAATTACTTGACATTAACTTCTTTAAAGATGTATAATTGTCAGTAAAAATAGTGGGTCACTAGGAGAGGGAAAGTAAAGACTGCAACTCGACAATGAGTAACTATTAATACCTTTGTTTTGCAAAGTTAAGAGAAGTTTTGTCTTTCTTTGAAATTCTATATCCAGTCTGTGAAGGGACAAGAATCCAGAAGCCTTACACCTTCATTAAAAAAAAATCTTGGGGTTGATTTTGCTAACTCAACAACTCAACAAAGTCTCATTTTTTGAGAAATTAATATCCTTTTTCAACAATTAGAAGTTAATTTTGTCTCTTTGACTGCCCAGTTGCTGTCTAATTTAATACTTTCCTGTACCTCATATTCTGAAATTGGGACCAAATTATTTATCTTAATAGAACCAGCCACTGTTTTCTGTAGTACACCTTTCAGTATTAGTGGCTCTTTTCTGAACTCCTTTTATCTGACAGACTGTCACCATTAACTGTACTCATTTTTGAAATGCACCATGGGACTGGAATACTGCAGGAAGAGATTACCTCTAAAATAATGAAAACATGCTTATTTGCCCAAAAAGCTAACAATGAACAAACCCCAAATCTCATTAAGAACTGCATGAATTGTTCTTTTCACAACTCTAATCCATAAAGGAAAAAACCCAACTCTCTAAATCTGTCTTGTATAGTTGTTCTTCTTTGGTCTGCTTTTACTCAAAAAAAAGCCCATGGTTTTCTTGCAAATGAGATGATAAAGTAATCAGAGGGGCTTGACAATCTCCTGTATTTAGACAGAGCAAGCCTGAGTAGATTGCATTTTTTTAATTGCTTTTCTTCACTGTAAATCAGCCCTGCCCTGGCATTATCTCTTCTCCAGATATTAAAAAAAAAAAAAAAAAAAAAAAATCAGGGTTTTGTACATCTTTAGCATCTTCATAGTACTTAAGGTTGTATGATATAGGAATACTATAAGTTTACTAAGAAATTGAGTTTTATTTCTCGAGTCAACTTTCTGATTTTATCTCACTGTGATGAATGACCTTATTTTATGTTTCATTTATTTGTTCGGGGCTGGGAGGGGTTGAAAAAGATTTGTCTAATTATAAATGGTTAGGATCAGAATGATAAACATCCTTCCAGGACAAGGGTGGAAAAAAGAAAAGGAAAGAACAGCAACCAAAAGGAAACTCTTCCAGAAAAAATAATGGAACTTGTTTATCTGAAGACAAAGATAAGATTTTGCATATGAATAAGATGATGTTCTCTTCCTTAAGGTAGTGGATATGTTATTGCAGAGCACTGAATTAAGACTAATATTTATTAATGTTTATAAACTGTTAAGCAGAAGGAGCTTACCAAGTTTAAATATACTTTTTAAAAGGTGAAGCCAGTTGACTATTGACAGATACTTTCCTGTTAAGCTTCAGTTATTTTCCCTAAATCTTACAGTTATTATGTAAAAAAGCCCCAACACCCCTCATCAAAACCCCACAAACCAACCAACCAAACAAAAAAACCCAAAATCCCCCATCTGAGCTAGATAGATCAAAATTGTTACAAAAAGGCCAGTATTTCATGTTCAAAACTGGACTTTCTTCATTCTAGACAGTATATTGCTATTTACAGGTATGCAAAAAGCCACTATTCATATGTGATCTTTCTTCATACACAGTTTTAATTAACTTTGTGTCTGTTCCAGAAAAAGGAACTGAGAAAAGTACATTTTCCTCACTTGGTTTAATCTGACCGGGGCTTCGTTGCACTTCATTGTGCTTGTTGACTAATTGTAGGTTGGTGTATAGGAAATGCAATCCAAACTCCATGAGATGGGAGTTCGTTTTACCTGGAGAATTCCCACGTGACATGCTGCCCTTACAATGGGGCATGATCCATGTAATGGAAATGCGGACAAGTTACACATTGCAAAGTTTAGCTTCTTTACTTTTGCTGAATTGAACTGCTTTAGGCAGCCTGAGAAGTAGACAAAAGAAGTGTTATTGATCGTTGGATGTAAGAATGGAGGTATGCATGGAACTGCAGTAGAGCAGCATGACATTTCAACGTTTTGGATTAGGTCAAAAAGCAAAGAGAAGTCATCATTGCTGAATTGGCAGATTTTCTTAGGAGTTTTCAGAAGTGTATTTCAGATTTTTAAAAAATATCACTGCCAAATTAGCTTATAAAAGATTGATAACTATAAATAATTCCTGATTTGCCTGAACAAGTGGGATACAAAGGTGTTTTTCATTCTCAAAGGATTTTTCTCTGATGTTATTTTGCACTCAAACACTTATGTCTTAGACCTTTGCCCTTATGTGCATGTACTGATATAGCACAAAGATGGCCTGCATTTTTTAAAACTAGCTTGGGAATAAAGTTAGAAACCTGTTAAGGATATCTGAGCTACCTAATGGGTTTTCTAAGCAACTCTCACTAGGGTATAATTTCTGTGATTATTTTAGTATATCTTGAGAATTTTACTCTATAATGTAAGACCGTAAAAAATTTTTCCAAATTATGCAGTCTCATCATTGTTTCACCCGGTCAGTACTGTACAAAGCTGTGGTTGGTTGAATAGGAATTTGTATTTTTGGCTAAATAATATCTTTTAGAAAGGAATCAGTTTTGATCTGAATATGTCAAGAAAGATTGCAGCATTTACATTGGTAGTTTCTTTCAGTGTCTGAACACTCCCATCCTTTAAGGTTGTATCTACTTTGAATTGTGTGATTTCATCTTTCAGGTGAATCTTGTCATTTTTCAGTATAATTTGAAGAATTCCTTCTTACCTGATATTTTCTCCGTAACTAGGAATTCACAGGCTTTACTTGTGGCCCTGCAATCCCAAAAGAAGGAGGAGGAGGTAGAACTCATTTTTGTATCAATGTTTTTATGTAAAAAAAGATGTGTGAACACGCTTAAATTTTAAAGATAGATGTTGGAGAAGCCAGAATATTCACTGCTCAGCACCTTTTTCTTGCAACAGCAATGCCAATAGCTTTTCGACTAGCTTTTCAGCAGCACAGCTGTTCTTAACATTTTTGAGCTAGAAGCAGTACAGCAGACTTGCATAATGACACTGAAGATCAGAAGCGCATCCTATACAAACATTTTAGGAATCTCATTAAACTGCAATTGAAGACATAGCAGCTGCACACTGAAACAGATGTGCTTACTTGGCTGAATAGTCCTGATTTTCTCTAGTGGAAAAGCTGGGAAAGCAACAACCTATTGTGCTGCGGGATGTGAAGACATGAAATTTCTTAATAGCCTTTTTCTTTTTTGATTATAAAGTTACAGGTACTGTGGGGAGCCCTGTCCACAATGCACAGATCAAGAAACTATGGAGGGACCTCTTAATGAATGGAAAAATTGCCACCAGTAACTTTACTTTTTTGAAGGTAACCTGTTGAGGGATATCTCCAGTGTTTGTGCAGAGTGTGGTACTGGGGCAATCTCAGTTACGAAGTGCCTTTCACCCATGAGAACAATTGTAGTAAGGCAGGATGCAGTCCTTGTCCCCGTTAGCTGCTGTGCTACGTTCTGCTAATGCTCTAAGTTCTGCAGTACCAAAAAAATACCCTAATATAAGATCTAAGAGTATATACACATAGGATCCTTTCTCGTTAACTTAGCGTTGACAAAGTCCATGTGATGGACGTAATTCGGAGGCTACAGACAAGACTACTTTGCAGACCTCATGCAGTCTGATATAATGGTTTTCTTGTCCAGAATTTATGATGGCTGGTAGTGAGTGTGGAGGCCAGTTGCCCTCAAAAGTATCTGCATTTGCAACTAAGAGCTCTCAACAATACTTCAAAGTGTTGCTGCCTGGTAAGAAGAAATCATATAGGAGGAAATTTCTTGTTCTTTTTTGCTTAGGAAAAATGGTTTCTTGTGCTGACCTCTCCCCAATGACACATTGATCTTTCCCCTGCTGTGAAACTCCAGTAGCAGATCTCATTAATGAGGTGAAAGAAAGTTAGTTCATAGATATTCAGAAACATGATGAAATTAGCAAGCTTAAAAAGTAGTCAACAGTCCTATGTGCAATATTTCTTTAAAGTATGAATCAACATAGTGTTAAAAACTGGCACAGAATTTACTCTTTCAGATTATTTTTAACAGAACTGAAGGCTTAAGGCTTAAACAAATGAGGCTGGCACTTTTCACTTCCATATCACTGGGTTGAATCCTATTCAGGTTAGCAGTGAAAAGAATTCTGTCTTCACAGTAGCTGTGTACTGGCCTATTTTGAAGGATTTGTTCATAGTTGGGGGATGGTGGTAATAAGTGATACAGTCATTATTAACACCCTTACTGGCACTGTGTATGGGCTCCATGTATTGAGCAGAAAAGTCAAACGGTGAATGTACAAAAGGAATGAGTTACACTGACCTCTAAAGTTTGTCCCTCCAAATCTTTATTCCTCTAGATGAATTGGTCTGTTGTACTCGTTATAGACATAAATGACTCCAACCTTGGAAGCTTTATCATGATAATGGAAATTAAATGCACTTACTGTAAAGTACAGTGAAAGGTAGATTTATTCCTATACCTTCAATCTTGTCTATTAAGGATTTTGTAAAGGACACAATCCATTGTATTACGTTTACAAATATTAAGTTAAGCAAAAATTCTTTGCAAGCAATGTATTAATACTTTCTTTGTAGGCTTTCTGAAATTATTTGAGTACTGGTTACCCATTTGTAGTGTGTTCTTTGCATAATAATTTGCAAACTCCTACAGAACAAGTTTTATTATTTTTTAAGGGATTGCAATTGGAGCAGAATCTTTACTGATGTTAGCAGAAATGAAAAGCTGACCTGAATAGCCCTAAAATGCTTCAGGTTGCTTTAGAATGCTTTGCCAGGGAAGTCAAGGCAGGTGAGCTGTGCTGCTGTCGTCTGCCCCTGCAAATGCCTGTAGTCATCATATCAGAAGATGCTGTCTTCCTTCTTCAAGGGAATCTGAAATTTTCTGCTTGAAGAAGTAAATTGAGCCATATTCTACTCAGATATTTATCTAATGGTATGGCAAATATAATCTCCTGTGGATTACTTACATTTGCTTCACTTTGTAGAATGCATATTTTATATAATGACACTGTATTTTCTTACTTTGATCAGTGAATCCACTCACCATTTGTCAGTATGGAGGGGGTGCATATCCATTACTACTTCTGTTAAATACTCGCAGACTGACGTTACATTTTGTCTTGAAGTTAAGTTTTCTTAATAGATCGGAAAATATTTCTCTGGGAAGTTAGAGAATTAGCTCCAAGAGGGGAAAACAGCATGTCATGGCATCCTGTTGGAAACAGGGATTCCGCCAAGATTACAGCTGTGAAAAACCCCTGTTTTTTACTCTTTTAAGGTGCACATTGAATTTATATAATCTTTCGTTCACTTTCTCTTGTGAGTTTGTGTCTATACATACATACATATATATAAAACCTCAGCCTCAATTACTAATAGCCTTATGTAGAGTTTTCAAACTCCGCTTACATTCTAGAATAAGCAGGAAAGTTTTTCTATACTGTTTTGTGCATGTGCAAATTTAGGGGGTTGTGTGGGGTTTTTTGGTTTTGTTTTGGGGTTTTTTGGGGGGGGGTTGGGGGGTTTTTTTGAGATAAGGAAGGGCTCTGCTTCATCTGAGGTTTAATTAGACAATTTCTGAAATTAGGCTCTGAATAATCTGGTATAAGTTGAAACACACCTAAAATGTAGCAGGATGTTTTCACTGATTTGCTGGCTTTTGACAGGTTACATAAGCTTTTCCCTATTTTCTTCACTTAAAAAAAAAAAATCAGGTTCAGATATTGCAACTTTTAATTAACCCGTACATAGTTCTTCAAGACCAAAAACCAAAAAGCATTGCAGAAACACAAACACAACAGCTAGCAAAATAAACCTTTAGTGGTGGAATATGCCTCCATTGAAAAATTTCCTTTCATTTATGCTGTAGAGTAGTGGATACCAAAAGTCTTCTAACACCTAGCTTTGCTAGGGGGGAATTCAGTGGGGATTTGTGAAAATCCACCAATGAGCTTTTTGGTACAGATTCAGAAGGCCTAAATGTTATCTAGCTTTCGGTGCTTAATGTTTTCTTTCTGGTTAGGAATCTCTGAGCACCTAAACAGTAGAAAACAGAAAGCAGAGAGAGTTAGATGACATATGGGTCACCTGTATCTGTGCCATTGGACCTCTCCCTCCGTGGGAAGAAGCACAGCATTTGATGCAGAGAGATAGCTTATTTCAGTATTTGAAGTGTGTTCCCTACAAGAAATAGCAAAATTGTACAGATGAAGAGAATTTAAGTTTTTCATTAACTTTGGAGCAGCTGGTCCCAGATGCTCTCTAGGAAGTATCTTATTTTTAATACAGTGAACTCTAGCCTAGGAGTTGAAAACCCTCATAAGTTAATGTTAGTTTACAGTATTAGATCCAGAAATTTTCCTTCTGGGACCAAAATCTGATTATCATACTTACAGGTTTGGGTGTGGCAGAATTTTCCGTGACTACTACTTTGAACTATATCCAATCTTCAAAGCTGAAAAGACATAGTCCTTAAGGAGTGAATTTATTGGTATATGTGAAAATACCTAAAAAACATATAGATTGAAGTATGTAATCTGTTTTTAGTTAATCTTATTAAAGTATGGCAAGAAATCTTACTAAAACATGTTGAGAAAATGCTTAAGAATAGATGTTATCTGTAGATCCCAACAACCTCTTAATCTAAAAAAACTTTGAAAGCTTCATTTTTGACTGGCATATTCCAAATAGTATGAAATAACTCACTGGAGTCTTCAGAAAGAGAACTTTTATATAGCAAATAAACCAAAGAGACTTCCAGATATTCTTTTCTCTCAAGAAAGGGCAAATCTCAGTGCAAAAAAAAAAAAAATTACGAAAACTCAGATGTAACTAATGTCTGGATAAAAAAGATACAATGAAGTATTACTCTGGAGATGTTATTATGTCCTTTGAGACAGTTTATCTGCATTTCTGCTCTTCTCCTTCACCTTTCCATTCCTCTTGGATCTGTGTTCAGAGCAGGGTTGTTCCAGCTTCATTCATATAACTTGATTTGAAAAGCAAAGTAGTCTGTGCTGGCACCCTTCCTGATACAGTTCCTCTTCCGTGCTGGTTGCACGGCAGGAGTTAAGGACTGAGGTTAAGGGCAGAAAATATAACTGAACTGAGGCGTGACTTTTCTAGTGAAAGTGAATGTTAAAATCCCCTGCACACTGCAGGTTAGGGAATTGGAAAAACACGACGATCCTACATGAAAGTACTTTTAGCATTTCTGATACATTCAGAGTCCTCCCTTCTTCCTCAAGGAATCATGGTAACTGAGAATTGCCCTCCAATACTTGACAGATATCAGTCAGGACCTCACAAGGCTCCATTTTAGAGCATGAGAAACAGTACTGGACAGAATTAACTCTCACACAGTTAAGAATATATTTCTTTTTTTTTTTTTTAAGATTACAACTTAATTGTAGGATCTTTTCATGAAGTCTCTGAACTGGCATCATTACTGACATTGAGACAAATCAGGTCTATAATCCTGTAAATAGCTTAATGACACTCATGCGTAAAGTTGAGTTTGTGCATACGTGTTGGACAGCCTTCAGCCCTGGCTAACTGCTGTGTTCATTCATTCTGGATGTAATTAACATGACTCATCTACATATCCTGATTATGGTTGCTGTGCAGCCTCATATTTTATATCTCTTCTTCAAATTAGGCTTCTAGTGCTGGAATCCTAGCACAAACCTATAAAGCAAATCAAAGGAGGAGATTTTTTAACCATTTCAATTGACAGGTTACAAAATATTTGCCAGAAGAGGCTCACCTGGAACTTCCATGCTGTGGCCGGCAAGACTACCTAATGCCAATGGGAGGTTAAAGAACTGAACTTTGTTTCTTGTAGAAGAATATCAATATTGATGCAAAGAATGTTACTGTTAATTACTACAACATATACATGTACATTATGTCATTACAAACTTGCCAGGTTCTTTTAATTTTTTGAAAGATCTACAGTTTGTAAACACAATTTAGGTAATATCCTGCAACTTTTTTCCATAAATACAGCTCCCATGCATCCATACTGGATCTTATGATGAAATCTTATCATCACAGTCTTGCTTACTTATATTTTCATTCCATTTAAAAATTTCATTAGTACTGTCATTTGGATTATAAAAATTACAGTAGTAATTTTCAATAGAATTGAAATAGATTTACCAGAGAGCAGTATTTTTGTTGGATTATTATTAATTTTTATTAATAATGGAAAATAATTAATTCTAATGTTGCAATGCTGCAGAAAATAGCATAATGATTAACTATTGCAATCCAAAGAAAAATATTGATAAAACAAACAGTAAATTTTCTTGTTAAAGGATATACCTGCATAATCTTATGTGAAAATGAAGAAGGAATATTTGCTTCATGGCTCTTTCAGCTTCAGAAATTTTGCATAAATTAAAGTTGTAGCTAACAGGGGAATACATTTTGGGTAATTGTGAGTTCTAAATTGCTCAGAAGTTTGCTTAGAGGCAT
This sequence comes from Pelecanoides urinatrix, assembly GCA_013400755.1. Taxonomy (NCBI): domain Eukaryota; kingdom Metazoa; phylum Chordata; class Aves; order Procellariiformes; family Procellariidae; genus Pelecanoides; species Pelecanoides urinatrix. The sequence continues at coordinate 213,280 of VZTQ01001659.1, read as the reverse complement.
GTGATTTTTTGTTAGTTTTAGATACGGTTAAGCTCAAAGCTGTTTACACAAACAAAAATTTCTTTTTTCCAGAAGAACAACTTCAGTGGTATTCATTTTCTGAAATTAAACTGCATTTGTTATTCCTGTGAAGCAGAACATAAACTTTTGACCTCTGATGCATGGCCCTTGGGATTCATGGAACCTGTCATATAAGCTAAGCTGTTCTCTTCAAATGCAATGTTTGTATTGTGACTCAAGACAGAATGAGACCTAACCTGCAGGGGGACATGATGAGCTGCATAAATGTCACATGCTTTGAGGAAAGGTGAATTAAAATTAAAGGCATTATTTTTCTCCTGGGAAAAGGAGGTGAAGAAGCAAAAGTGATAACTGAGGGACAGTAGAAGTTTCCTGAGATTGGATGTACATTCATGGTCATGCATGCTCATGCATGACTAATATTTTCTCAAAAAGTAAGGGATAAATTATTTCTAGTCCATGTTCTCCAAGAGTCCAAGGTTCCTTCCTACCACAGCTCATTCACCCCTGCTCTCTTTCCATGTGAGAAATGTTGCTTCCATTTCCTTCTAAATCACTGATTTTGCACCCACTGAAAGTTGTCTCATTCCCCCACAGTTCATTGCCAGCATTAGTGGATCTGGGATGGACTTGCATCTTTGCAGAGCAAGGTCATGCCTGTGGTAGTTTAACTTTATGATAGTATTCCCAACAATCCTATGAAAAGATACAGTAGAGAACTTAACTGCTAATTCAAACCAAATGGCCTATTGTTGAGTGTTACTTAGTAGGACTGTTTATAAGGCATATTAAATTTAAATTGTAGCAAGCTGAAAGGGAAAGGCACAGGGGATATCAACAGAAAGTGCAGGAGACTACTTTGATTGCAGGCTGGAAAGGAAGCAAATCAGGATGCTTTGAAGAAAATGAAGTATGTAAATGAGAAAAGGTCCATGTGCAACCAGAGTGAAGTTCTTCAAGATTTAATCTGTGCTAAATGCTCTTTCTCTGTAGCTATCGTTTTCCATGTGTGCTTTTCTAGGCATATTCCATAGCCCAGAAACATCACAGAGAATGTAAAGTCTTCCACACAAGATGTTCTTGGACTTAAACTAATATTAGTTCTAGTAATTGAAATGAATACTTGGAATCTACTTCAAATGCTTTTATTCTTTTTCCAAAGTGCTAGCATATTTTCCTTCACGGGGAACATCTTCAAGCAAGCCAAGGGAATTTCAAGGTACTGATATATGGCACTAGTTTTAGACGAAAGTGGAATATGTGACTGATTCCTGCAGTTAGTCCAAGATTTTGAGTTTTTTTTTTTTTAATCTCTCAAACTGTACTTTAGATTGCAGAACCAGGCTGGAGTTTGCAAATTACTTTTTATCTGCTATGTTAATTGGCATAAAACCTACCAAGTGAAAGATAAGGTAATAAAAACATGCTAAAGAGTCTTTGTCATGTCAATGATAAAATTGTTACCTTGCATTTAACATCACTTAGCCTGGATTTTTCAGTTCTCTATTTACAGAATTAGGGTGCTGGGTTCCTGTATAAGTCAGGTGAGCATGTAAAGATACAGATTTTCTGACATCGGGAGAAAAAAAGTAGTCATTAGACAAGGATAACTAGTAGGCAGAATGCTGTTTCTGCTATCCTGCAAGTTTTTCCCAGCAATTGCTTCAAGTGACCTTTTGTCATGGAATTTTAGTTCAACTAGTTATTCTTCAAATCTTAAAAAAATCATAGATAAGAATTAATTGTATCTTATCACTCTAGTAACTCTTATTTTGATTAGCTAAACACCAAATACTTAGACAACAGGAGTGATGTGTCTGTTTTACCTACTTGAAAATACACAGATCTTAAAATGCCTTATTAATTCTACAGGCACTCAAACTTTTGCCTTTGTTTATGTCCACAGCAGTCTGTATTTCACCAAGGTGGAGCAGTTTGATAGATATGTTCCAGCTCAACCCCTTTGGGATCCTTGCATGAGTCATCTCTGCTTTCCTTAGTCAATCCCTCTCTTCTTGCTCAGAGTATGTCCAGCATATCAATAAATAAATAAATGAGCTTCTCAGAAAACAGCTTTGTGCTAACTGCTTTCCTTGAAATGAATAATTGGAAGAAGAGAATGTAGTGGCGATACTCTTCCAGAGACTGCTGTTTACTCCTTCATGAAGTAGAAAAGTTGGGTTTTATGGCAGCCTTACCAGCTAGAATCACAGGGATGCAGAAGGCTTGAGGTTGGAAGGGACCTCTGGAGATCATCTTGTCCAACTCCTGCTCAAGCAGGGTCACCTAGAACCACTTGCCCAGGATCATGTCCAAATGGGCTAGCTATGATAGACACCACGCACCCAAGGGAGCTAGACGTTCGTGTCTGACTGCTCGACGTGTCTGGATCCCAGCTGGCAGTCTAGCTCCTACATGTGATGGTCCCAATGCAGGCTCAGACCTCTACACACTGTCAGATATCCCCCTCAAAACGGGCTATTATTTTCACTGTTGCTTTTTAATTTAGATGGTCAGCATAAGCTGCCAATGGTCTCATTGGTCACATCACCCCAGGCTGACATCTTTGACTCTCCCCATGTCCAAAGCCAATTAGCTGGGTTACTATCACCTAAATGTGTTACACAGATGTAAAATTGTTATGCTTGTTTGAGCTGCCTTATTTCCTTTCTGTGCATACCTAAACCATCAGAGGCAGGGCAGAAATAGTCCAGAGGTTTTGGCTTTTCTGTTCTCAGTTTGTTTTCCCAGCGAATAAAAGAATAATCTATTGAGTTAGAGCTGGGCAGATGTAATCTAGATGTCACTTATATGAGTGGTGTTTTCAGGCAGGTTTTGCTCCATGATAAACAACTGAAAAACGGGTAGAAATTCACTGGAAAACTGTCCTTTTTTCTACTAGATGCTGTGGATGTAAAAATATTTAAAGTTCAGATTTTGTAGATTAAGTGGCAAGAACCAAATAAATAATGAAGCTCTCTAAGAAAAGAAAACTGAGTAATTTTCAACAGCAACGTGCTTAATGGCAGTATGTTTTTAACAATAAATTCTGGGGTTGGCAAATTTTTTACATTTCATATAACCTCATAGTCTATTCCAACATACTCATTTGTATTTACAATTTCATGTTTATCCATACTTTTGTTAATATATTATCTTCTGGACATCAGCTGAGTTGGCTGATCTTTTTCAGCCCAGCAAGACGACTAATTCATTGTGTAAAACAAAGTGAGTTAATATTTGAGTAATAAAGAAATATCTGTACTTTACTGTTAAGTAACATGGAATTTTATCCAAAAATTGCTGAGGAGTGGAACAAACTGAATCAGGCAAGCTGATTGTGCCAACAATTCAAGTGATTCCATTCAGTCAGCTTTTCCAGCTTAAAACATGTTTTCTAAGTTTTCATGGGTTTAACCTCTTAATTGTAAACAAACTTTTTCATCTCAGTACAGTTGCAGGGTTTTAAAAAAATTATTCAATTTCAATAGAACTAAACTACATTTTGTATTTTACTTTTAACCAGAATATATCTAATATGAACACAATAGAAATAAATATATTTTTTTAAGTCCTTTCAAAGAAACATGGGAGATAATGAATTATTTCTTTCTCATAGAGTAAGCTTTGATCATTTTGCTGGTGGTTGTTTTGGTGTCACAGGTCATGGAATCACAGAACCACAGAATGGTTTGGGTCGGAAGGGACCTTTAAAGATCATCTAGTCTAACCCTTCTGCCATGGGCAGGGACATCTTTTGCTAGATCAGGTGGCTCAAAGCCCCATCCAACCTGACCTTGAACACTTCCTGCGATGGGCCATCCACAACTTCTCTGGGTAACCTGTTCCAGTGTCTCATCACCCTCATCATAAAAAATTTCTTCCTTACGTCCAATCTAAATCTACCCTCTTTCAGTTTAAAACCATTGCCCCTTGTCCTGTCACTACAGGCCCTGGTAAAAAGTCTCTCTCCATCTTTCTTATAACCCCCCTTTAAGTACTTGAAAGGCCACAATAAGGTCTCCCTGGAGCCTTCTTTTCTCCAAGATGAACAACCCCAACTCTCTCACCCTTTATTCACAGGAGAGGTGTTCCATTCCCCTGATCATTCTTGTGGCCCTCCTCTGGATCCGCTCCAACAGGTCCATGTCTTTCCTATGCTGAGGGCTTCAGAGCTGGACGCAGGACTCCAGGTGGGGTCTCACCAGAGCAGAGGAGAGGGGCAGAATCGCCTCCCTTGACCTGCTGGCCACACTTCCTTTTATACAGCCCAGGATACAATTGGCTTTCTGGACTGCAAGCGCACATTGCTGGCTCGTGTCCAGCTTTTCATCCACTAGTATCCCCAAGTCCTTCTCCACAAAGCTGCTTTCAACATATTCACCACCCAGTCTGCATTGATATTGGGGATTGCCTTGACCCAGGGGCAGGACCTTGTCCCTTCCCTCAAGCATATCACATCTTAGTAGTGTCTTCCTTAAGGTAAACAAGTGATTCTACTTTTTGTCTCTATCTTAAATTCCCTTGCAAAAAATTCTTAAAGAACATTGGGAATTTACCACAATTCCAGATGTTGACCTCTCATAAAAGCATCTGACCTTTAATTCAGTCTGTTTTATTTCTCTCAGGACATAATTCTTCGTATATGGCATTAAAACAGACAGTAAAATACAAATCCTGTTTAATGAAATACTTGAGCACAAGAGTCAATTAAGAAAGAACTGAGATGAGTATTTTAAAAACCTTTAAAATCAAATCTGGTGATGAAAATAAGCACCTAGCTTAAGCATTTCAATTAGCAACCGAGTGTACATTTTCCTAAATGCCAAGAGGTGCTGGATGTACCTTAATTCAGATTTTTTTTTTTAATATGAAGATCAACTTTGAACACTACACAGCGTACTTTATTGTCCAAATTTGTGTTAGGAATCAAAATACTTCCAAAGAGAAACCTATTAATATAAACTACTCCTCTTCATTACCAAATGTCAGTAGTCACACTACATTATTTTGTTCTTCTCCAGATTTTAGTACTTTGGCAAAACAAGGAAGTGTCACATAAGAAATATTTATTTTTCAGGTTGCTATAGACAATGTTGTGGTGTGTTTGGGTTTGGTTTTTTTTTTGTTAATATATTAACAAATATATAGAATCATAGAATCATAGAATCATTAAGGTTGAAAAGACCTCTAAGGTCATCGAGTCCAACCATCAACTCAACACCCCCATGCCCACTAAACCATGTCCCTAAGCACCTCATCTACACGTCTTTTAAATACCTCCAGGGATGGTGACTCCACCACTTCCCTGGGCAGCCTGTTCCACGGCTTGACCACTCTTTCAGTAAAGAATTTTTTCCTAACGTCCAGGCTAAACCTCCCTTGGCTCAACTTCAGGCCATTTCCTCTCATCCTATCGTTGGTTACTGGGGAGAAGAGACCAACCCCCACCTCACTACAACCGCCCTTCAGATAGTTGTGGAGCGCGATGAGGTCTATATAGCAATCTGAGCATTTTTTAATGCTTTTGCAAAGATTTTTGCAAATGTAGCTAAGGATTAATAAACTGACACAACAAAATTTTGTACCTTGAAGTCAATTGGAATTTGATGGATGAGAGCTTTTAATCTGAAGTAAAAATAAGCAGAAATATTAATGAAACAGCTTTTTCTCTGTACGGTGGTGATGGAGAATGTGTCAGGCTTGCAATATGAAGTCCAATTCCCCATCCAGAAGTACAGCTCAAGTCAAAAAGGATGTGATTCACAGCTGGATGAGAAAACCCTCCTTCCCTGTCTTGCTGCAAAATGCAGCTGTGCTTGTTTCGTCTGTGAAGCCACAGCTGTCCCCAGAGCTGGGAAGTGGGTAACTGAGCTGTATGACTCAAAGTCTCCCCCTTCATTCACTCCTGTAGCACTGAGCACACAGAGGCACTTTCCACCCTGCTTCATCATCTTCCGTATTAGCAGGTTTCCTACATAATAAACTGCTCCCAAGCACTTTGTGGTTTTTTTCCCCCTCCTCTTTTTCTGTCCTTTCACAGAGCAGCCACAAATGTTTAGTTCCCTTTCTTTGTCGTTTGGTTCTGGCAGGTGAGAAGCCAGGGACAGAGCAAGATGAAGTTAAGCTGCAGAATGCCAGCAAGCAAATTGTGCAGACTGCCATCCTCCGAGCAGTGCAGCAAGTTTCCCAGGAGAGCCAGCAAAAGGAGAAGCGAACAAACAGCAGTACAAGCCTCCAGCTAGAAAGAGGAAAATTAACCAAGAAGCATGAAAAGAAGTAAAGGAGTAGATTGGTTTTTTCAGTCCTCCAGTCTGCAGTGTTTTCAGCCTTCTCTTTATTATCAGCTGTATTGCTAGTGCAATGTTACTGTTGTAAAGCAAACCAAAGTATAATCATACCTAGACATAGGGTAAAGCTGCAATAGTCCTCAGCTGAGAAATATTAAGTGCATTAGACGACTAACTCCATATTTATGCAGTGCCTCTTAACAGAAACAATAACCATAGCTATAAAAGTAGTTTCAAGCACAAGCTTTTATGGTATGGACTTATTCTCAAAAGCTTGTTGTTAGTGCACTTTCTTGTAAGTTCTGCGTGCAACATTTATGTTAGTTCAGCTGGACAGACTCTTCTCTGAGTTACTGGGTTCACTGAAGCTGTCTTCACTGAAGAAATAGTTTACTGTTGAGTGCAGCAGAATGCTTTCAGGCTGCCTTGAAGCATGAGTTTGTACTTTGCTTTGATTAAACATGGACTATGTGAAATGGCAGTATAAAGTGGATTCGGTAAGTTCCGTGAACCAATTTCTTTTTTCATCTTGGAAAAAAAGAAAAAGCAATCCAGTAAGACTGCAGTGACTGTGATCTATGACTGTGATCATAAACCTATGATCTATGTCTTTTTTTAAAGAAGTTAAAAGAAGTACTGAAGTTTTAGCTTATCTATTTGAAATACTTCTATACTTCTGCATAAAAATCACTTGTGCCTCGACTGTTCCTGTTGATTTTCTTGATACTGAAAGAAGAGGAACTGATGTGCTGATAATGGCATTCTCCAGCTTTTCCTTCAGTTTTGCAAGTTTGCTGGGGGTTCTGATTTACAGAAAGTGAAGACTAGAGTGGCTTGAAAAAAAAGTGTTTGGATTTATTGAAGGATGGAAATATACTGTGTCTGAATTCTGTCATGGTAGATATTTCTCACCTGCTGGGCATAAAGTGACTTTAGATATTTGCAATTATTACATAGATTCACCTTAAATAGCACTGCTTTAAGCTGGTAATACAGAACTTATCCTTTAACTGCTCTATATAGCTGAAGAAATCCATGATGTTTCTGAAGATACAGATTAAATAAACATAGCTTTCACTTTTATGCTCCCTTACTGTAATGATGATTGCACTATTATACATCTGAATGAATAACAGTGTATTTAATTCTAGAAATGGCTTGTAACTCTGCTTCAGCTGAATTCTTGTAGTAATACACCTAGAAATATAGAGAAGCAGATGCACAGGACCTGCAAAGAAGGAGGCAAACTTTCATAATTACTTTTCTACTCAGTTAGATGATTCTCAAAGAGACTTTTTGGTTTAAGTAATTGGCTATTACTTACTGTGTCCCACTGCTTGTGTTAAACAATTTCAGGATTCTTTCTAATGGCCGGAGGCTCAGTCATGAATAGCCACATACTGTAATATTAAGCCTTTGAAATCTGCTTGGTTCTTTTTTTTTTTTTTTTTTTAATTTAACAGCACTGACTCATGCCAGATAATGATTTAGCTCAATCTTCTTTCACTTAAAAATGAAAAGAAGAATTTGACATTATTAAAGTTGTTCTAAATCCTCTAATAATGAAAACTGACTTGGATTGCAAATACACAGTTGGTTCACTTCTACAGACACTGGGTGAATTTTTCCAGCCAAGCAAACTTTGAAAGGTGGAAGTATTGGGTCTTGAGGCATGTGCGTGTTTGTCGTAATAGTAATTTTTTTACCATTAGCTTTTTAATCAGGTGGCAGTTTGTTGGGAGGAAGATTTTCTCTAAGCACTCTTTGCATCTTTGCTTTCTGAGAGCCTAAGAAAACTGATTGTGAGTAAAGGTTCAATTCTGAGGCTGATGGGCAGGCAAGTCTAGTGGATGAGGGAGACCAAGCCTGTTGGAGAGACTCTGTGGTGCAAATGGTGTTTGCCAAGGACTCACCTACAGTGCTTGTAGGAAGGAGAGCTATAGGACAGTGAAATCCCCATTTCTTTGGGATTATTCTGCTTTTTAAAATGCTTTTTGTCCCCAGAAATTTGCAATATGTCTTTTTTTTTTTTATGTTCCTGGTAATTATTTTAATAATCTTCATGTAGTTTGGAAACTTGTTTGCATGCCCAATGATTTTTTAAATCATCATGTTAGAAAAAGAGGAATTTCAAAAGCCAGTGAATCCAGGCTTTTGCCATTGCTTCATATGAATCTATTCCACTCCTCCTCCCACTATGGTCTTCTACAATATCCCTTTACTGTGCTAGCCCTTTTAGACACACTGTTACTCAACCATTAAATCATGCCCATTGTTTTCAGTGCTGTTAGAAGTCTAATGTCTTGGAAAGATAAAAATGGTAGGAAGCCCAACAGAGTCTTGAGGAAGTATTCTGTGGCCTTCTATTGAGGAAAAACAAATACTGTAGCTTAAATAGTGTAGTTTTCACTGAGCGCCAAATAACGCATCTCCTATCTATAGTATATATCCCTAAATTAAGGCATGCACTTAGTATCTCCTATTGACAAAGGGTGTTCTGCACACCGCTTGGCGCTGGGATATGTAGTTGAGATCTGTACTGCATGTGAGAGAACTGCACAAAAGAAAACTTTACCCTTGGCTTTTTATATGCTTACTACGTGGTGAAAGTGGGTATTTTTGGTATCTTCACTGACAGATTATATTTTCTGGAGAAAATACAGACTATAGAAATTATTACAGATGTGATGCAGGTCTGATGACAAATAAAGAAACTCTTAAAGAAACTCTTAATACCTTACATGTCTCTGGTTTCTCTTGTCAAAAGAAGGGAAGCAGTTTTCAGATTCACTGGACAATCTTATGAAGCAAACAATGTGCTCATGAGGTTTGTAGTGATGAATGCATTATTCAGCACAATAATTCATATCTTAAAAATATACAAGACAATCAAAATGGTATCTATATGTGTTTAAAACAAACTTACCACTTTTAGCACTTATCAGTGGTAAATAGAAGGATGCACATACCTGTGAAAGTACATTTATCACAATTCCTTTCATGAAGAATAATTAGGTATCTATGGCTATCCTGTACTGTGCTTGCTATGTTTTCATTCAGGTTGATTATTGCAATTTTATTACCATACTTGTGTTTTCTTTGTAGTGTACTCAAACAGCAACACCTAAATGGAAATTCACGTGGCCACAGCAGGATGTTGTAAGAGATTGCTGAATACCACCATTCATAAAGTTTTTGGTTTTGTACTGTTACATTGGAAATCCCTGCTCTAAAATAAAGAAAATGAAACTGTGATTTGGAAACAGCCATCTTAATTTTATAATTTCAGAAAAATAAAAGCATTCTGTGATAATATTATAGTTAAGAGTTGGAAATTCTTGAATATTTATTCAATAGCAAACAATGCACCTAAAAATCTACTCATGTTGTGTCTGATTTTTTTTTTTTTTTTGGTGATGTTTTTAAGTATCTGAGAATGTAGTATGTCTACAATGGTAAGTATATAAAAATGGCCATGTAACTATTCTCAATATGATTACCATGAAATATGCTGCAGTTGTTCTTTAAATGTGTGCTAATGTCAAATACAGGGGTTAATGTGTCATTACTGAAGTCTTTTCTAAAAAAGCTTAGTCTAAATTAGGGGAAAACATAAGAGGAAGTAGAATAAATTCTTGAAAGGATGTGGGATTCACTCTAAGTCTCTTGCTTACCCACTCAGGTATGAGAAGAAAGGAAATTAATGAAAATTTGAATACTGGCACAGCCCAATTTCTCTCAATGGGTTCCTGCAACACAGAGATCAACTTGTTAAAAGAGTTTGTGGGAGGGAGGGGGAAAACCGAGCTGCTGATAATGTCTTCCTCACCTGACACTCAGTAAGGAGTGAGCAGTGGTACTGATGCAACCTCATTTCTAATGGATAGGTTTTCTCATCTATGAGAGAGAACCGCATCAATGGCTTTTGGTGCCTCATGATAAGCTCTGGCAGAACCTTTTTCCCTATTTTGTGTTTTCCAGAACAAAGGGATTCTCTGAGGTCTAATAGGTTTTTAATTTGCACTGTAACCTGTCTTTCAAATGGAACAGAAGTAAGGTCTCTTTTCTCTACTTCCAGAGCTTCATTCACAAAACCTGGTGGATGTGCATGGGCTTTTGTTTTTAAAGACCACTGTATCTTCACCGGATTTAGTCAACAGGACCAACAATTTCTTTAATGCTTAAGACTGAATGGATGAGCACACACAGTAGCTGTGTTTGAGTGCTCTGGGGAACACCAAGAAATAGATACATATTTTAAATTCATTTGCTTCTAAGCTGTTCTTGTCTGCCAGACAGATTTTCTTTGTTTAATTAACATAAGCAGCTTTTCTTTTTTAATAAGTTTTCCTCCACTGACTTGCTACTTGGATTTTGTTATATGAGCTTGCTAGTCTTAACACTAAAACAACAATAGTTTATGTGTAGTTTGGGTTTGATTAGAACCCCTGTGGAATTACACGTTCCATTGTGGTGTGGCTTTTGTCTTTTCTTTCACTAAATGTGAGTAGCAACAATAAATAATGTTCTAAAGAAAAGGAAGTGTGGGGTTTGTGGTGGTGGTGGGTTTTTTTGTTGCAGGTTTTTTTTCCCCCCTCAATTGCCTATAGCAGGAGGCCACACAGGGCATACATCATCATGAATCATTCACATGTGTTGTGACAGTAGCTGGGTATAGAACTTGTACAGAAAGAGAGAAAATTAACTCTTATGCAAGCTGGAAACTGAACCTACCTAAGCTGATTCTAAAACATTGAAGTAAGAAAGACACTCCTGGTAGCTTTAAGGAGAATGTTCTATGTGTGCTTTCAGAGTTGAAACCCATTTAGAAACACCAGCTAGTGAAGACTAATTGCTTGCTTTGTGATATGAGGTGGAGGATGAACATTACTGCACTGTTCTGAAGACTTAAATGCTACCGTCTTGTGTCTATAGAAGACTTTGAATTGTGTCCTTTGGCAGAGTGACCCATTTGCTCCTGCCCTTCGGAGTGAATAACTGCTATTCTTTGCACATGTGCATTCATGTGGGCACATGCATCCCAGAAGGTTAAGCCCCTGTCTCCAGTTGCTATAGTAGATGCCCTTGCCACGTATTTGCTTAGTAAACATACCTCCTACTAACACTGTTTCCCCTCATTTCTTTCACATGAGACAGCTCATTCTGAAAATCCTCAGCTACAAGATGAACTATGAAAGCCATCTGCTTCCAGAACAGGGAGAGTGAATATGATAAATCTTCTTTGCCACACTGGTGGGATATTGACCCTTTCCTACAGCTCACTCTGTGTTTATTTCCAAGGAGGACAACTGTGTTAGCCAGCGCTTCCTTGCCCTCTCTTGCTGAGGNGGGGTTAAACCACGACAATTACCCATAAAGCAGTGATCTTTAATATTTCCTTCCAAGGCAAAAACTGTTCCTGGGACACAGTTTGCCCTGACTTGTGACAGTTTAGTAGGTCTGGCTGACTTCAGATTTCCCACAGACTGCATACCTGTTTCTTTTTTTCACTACAGTGGAGAGCAGACTTTCAGATCTGAGTATCTGCAGTGGTAAGGATCTAATAGTTTGCCTGGTACTCCACCAGCTGAAGAAGTTTGTATACTTGTAGTTCAGCTACCTGAAGTAAAATGTGCCAGATTTTGTAATTCCTCCTATCGTATTTCCCAGAATTATAGATACTTTTACACAGTTGCTTTGTTTTACTGAGCATTAGTCTTCCTAGATCTGTAGGCAGGAACTTGTCTTTTGTCCTCGTCTGCTTAGATCACTGAAACCTGCAGTGAGCAACAGAAGCTGCACTGTTTAGGAAAATGACCCTCTCAGTGATGAGCTGTTTTTGTGGCTCTTCTCTTGACTTCTTATGTTTCTTTATTTGCATGTATTTACTTCCAGACAACAGTCAAATCAAGAGATCCGCAAAACAGAGACATCTGCAATACCAGAGATGCAAGGACCCAGTGCGTCCTTGCATCATCCTCAAGTTTAAAGAAATCAGCCCGATGCCATGCTTCCCTCTGGTAACTGGGTGAAAGGAGATGAGGCTGCAAATTTCCACTTGCGATACAAGGACACCCCCAAGTCAAGAGCTCTGTTTCAGTTCAGGAGGTACACAAACTCTCTGTTCTGTTTGCTAAAGCTGGCTTCAAAGATCAGTGTCTGAGTCAGGCGACAGCTTGCTCGATCACTGTGCTCAGCGGAGCTGGGTGGAGACCAGGCATGTCTCAATCCAGGCTCCAAGGAATGAAACTGCAGAAGGCACTGGGCTTCTACCTGCCTAGGAATGTTCCTCCACCGGGTGGAGCAGCTAAACAAGTCCCTCCTTATGTTTGTTCTTATTTAAAAAAAAAAAAAAAAAAAAAAAAAAGGAGGGCAGTGGAAAGTCCGTGCTTGCTCCATGTTCTATACCACACAGGAAAGCAAACACAGTACTCCAGCAAACAAGTTTGGAATTCAAGACGACTCTTCAGGGTACCTGACCTCAGAAAAAACATTTTCTTCAAGGCCAAATTGGCACATCTACTTCTGTAACTTGATTTGTGCCTTCAGCCTTTTCTCCTCTTCCTTATAATGCAAGGAAACACTGAAGTCTGCAAGATAAAGTTAACCTCCACTGTTTGGTTGGTTGTTTGGTTTGGTTTTGGGTTTTCTTTGCCTGCTCTTTTTTTTTTTTTTTACTCCAGTTAACCTGTTCTGTTGTCTCTCAAGGTTACCTTTTTCCTTGCTCTGAAAAAAATGCCTGAGAAAAAAATATTGGATCAGTCCTGTAGTCCCTGTTTTAATCTTTGTGTTCCAGCATATCTAAGGCAACATGATTTTCCTTGATATAGCAAAACCCCCTGACATTATTGCATGTTTAAGTCTTTAAACAGTTTTCCCTGTAGCTTCATTGTGTGTAGAAGTAGCATTGTAGAAACTACGGCCACATTATGATTCTGAAGCTGCAGAAACTGCTGTATATCATATACGCTAAATCCTTAATTCCTTGAAAAATCCCTTACTCTTAGAAATCAGATTATATAACTCCATCTGCCCTGGTAAGAATTAGGTTAACATCTATTTTGCCTGCTGGCGGGCTAGAACGCTTTTTTTGGTTTTTCTCCCCTTTCAATTATCTACATCTTAGGCTATTGGCTTGATTATTTGGAAAGTTAAACATCCAGCTAGGGAGCACATTGAGAGACTGAGAATTAGGTTCCTAGCTAAGGTAAGGGGACTGCGTACAAAGCCGATGACATATAACTCCAGGATCTGCATGACCTGCAATTTGGAGGTACAATAATAAACAGCTCTTAATAGACTACGATGTCCGGATACTAGCAGCTTTCAGTGTGCAGATGGTGATGCTGTCAGGAAATGTCAGCCTTCGGTCTCTAAATGCCTGTCACATTTCATTAGGGCACACAGATGACTCTGTTCCCTCCACCACTAAGGCTTGACAGCAGCTAACAAACGAGTTCTACTAGTAATTGCCCTGTTCCTTATTTTGTGATCTGTTCATTTCACCCAAGCGCCCATGTCTACAGAAGCAAAAAATGTTTCCATGTAAGAATTTTCACATTGTTGGTGACAACGAATGTGTTATCTCTCAGGGACATGCCAAATGCTCTGCAGAAGGGCAAAGAAACCCAATTTCTTTCAGTATGACTTTCTAGAGGAACAATGCATCAGCCTAAGGATTCCGTGTATGTTTGCAGACACCTACGGGAGACAGACAACTCCTCTTTGTTTTGTGACTGTCACTTTGGGTATGAGACCGTATTGTGTCTCTCCAGCTCTCATTTTGCCTCCACCTTGGACTGAAACTCCAACAGTGCAGACACAAGGAGAACAGCAGGTGGTGCAAAGGGACACGAACAAGCCATGGTTTTGCCCTAGCAGTTCAAGAGCATAGCTAAAAAGCCCACTGCCTCCCCAGTCCTTCTGGCATGCAGTCACAAAGCGACAGCTGAAGTGATGGGGGCTGGGGACCCTAGCCTCTTCTGTTACATGACCCTCCTGATCAAAGTATAGGAGGACTCCACCAGACCGCCAACACGGAAAGCAACAGGAAAAAGGCCAGAAGTGGGCATTAAAGACCCTTGAAAACATCAGTCCAAACTCTGAGATGACACTAGAGCTACAAGGCTGGTCTGAGGAAGCAATTTTCCTACAGACTTTTCCTATAGATCTTTACCTCTAATAACGTAAACCATTTATGGTATGTTTTTGCAGAGAACATCATTTTGGGTGAAATGAAGCAGCAGTCTCTTTTGGGAACATCAATTACTTACCAACAGAAACTTGCCCAGCTCAGAGCAGATCCTGACAGCTCAGTTTTTCTTGCCTGCTTTGAAGCCTGCATTAAAAAACAAAACAAAACAACAGTAATTTTAGTGTGGACATTCTGTGATAGATGAAGTCTACTGCCTGTGCATGATAACAGAAAGCCTGTGATATCCTGTGACATGAAGCCCACAACTGAACATATATGTCAGACTGCCAGCACCGCTTTCATAGTCCAGTACAACTCTGTATCAAAAGTCTTGCGTACTACTCCTGGTTGTTTCTGGTTTGCTGATTAGGCTTTTGCATGTATATGTATGAGAGAGACAGGTTGATATCACGCTTTGCCTTTTTAAAAAGTCTTTCTTTTGCTGTTAATGAAAACCATTAACTTACCTGGAAACAAAGAAAACTTGTTCCGTCTGCAGCTGGAGGAAATCAAGGGATGAGGGAGCAGCTGCACTCTGTGTGCACGTTTGATACATTAAGAGGTTTGGAAACCATTTGTAACTTCAGAAAACGAAGATTTCCAAGGGTGTTTTCTGGAGCATATTAGAGCAGGAGTAGCTAATAAATATTCAGTAGGCTTTACTTTCAACAAACACCTCTCCTGTGTGCTTATAAATGAACTTCTTATTATCTTACTGTCATCTATGGTGGTCCTAAAACCTGATGTGAACAGCTGCTGGGTGTACATATATTCTCAAATGCACCTCCTAGAGATAAATCAATAATAGGGAGTCATTATTTTCTAGCAAGTGGGGTAAGGGATTTTTATAAGTCATCTCTTTTCACAGACTAGCTCTACCTGCTCCTCTGCAAAAAGGCAGCCTGCCAAGTTAGCCATTATGCATCACTCTATATCCATCACAGCAAACCAAGAAAAAAAGCCGCAGGCCCCAGCAGAGGTTTAGAACTTGTATGTGCTTATGTTTTAATTGTGTTAAAGGCAGATAATGTTTCTGTAAGAACAGCACCTGGTGGAGCACTGGCTTTAGCTCATTCCCATTATGAAATCTGCAGTATGTCCATTTTTTAAAGTATTATTATTTTGGAAGATTATGTAAATAAATACTTTGAACAGGGTGTAGAAATTTTTTCCTAGAAGCTGAGAAAATCTTAGTCATGTTTGCCTTTATTTCCGAACCTGGTTGCAGTTAATGAGTCTGAGCTCCTAAAAGTTCCTGGCAGGATTCTCACCACCTTGAAAGGAGCCTGGATTTCACCCAATCACCCTTCTAACACGGGCTTCAAAGCTGCTGCTGTTGCTTACACATTGCACAAATCGCAGTCCATATCTTGGCAACAAACGATATGCAACAATGCACAATGAGCTCAGCTGAACCTGCGTTACCCATTTATGTGAATGTCTGAGGTCAGCGGTGGAGTTTTCTTTGCCTGACTTCCTAAGAAAGCAAGGTTTACACGCTCACATTAGCTGTCTGCGTTTGTGCCTCCCGACAGCTTTTGTATCTGTTGGCCCATGCAACGAAACCTGACAGAAGGGTCTCGGGATGTGACACCCCTTCCTGCATGGAAATGGAGCCTCATGGCAGAAAGGGTGGGGAAGGCTTGGTTTTGAGGGATGCTTCAAGGAAAAAACACTTCTCCTGAGCATGTCTGAGCTACATGCTCTTTTACTCTCAGATATACATAACTCAATTACTCTAGGGTTTATGTTATTATTTATAATAGGTTCATTTCAAGTCATTTCAGTACAGTTGGGCTTTTGGAGTTTTGGGTGGGGTTTGTTAAGGTTTTAAATTCTTTACACGTTACAGGAGCACTCTTTATTTGAGACCTACACAGCAATATTTGACAGATTTTTGCTATCATCTAAGCCAATTTACAAAAGGAAAATACTCTCTCCATAGATGTATTCGGCAAAGGACTGGAAATAAAAAAAATTAACACATTTTACAAAAAGAAGAAAACAAAGGGTTCCTAAAACATGGGAATGCATTCACTTCATACAATATTCTTCATATAAACATGGTATACTCAACTTTTGTCAAATTTCATACCTTCAATAATGCTTAAAACTTTGTAAGACACAAACACACACACAAAATCAGAAAAGCTGGAATCAAACTCTGAATACAAGTACTTTAGTACTAAGATACACAAACAAATGAAATTTCCTTCCTTTTCTTCTCCTTTGCCATTATGGTTTTTAGCTAAAAGATGCATTTACGATGAAAGAACTTGTCGTTTATCCTTTGTTGCAGCTTATTCTTCAAAGAATGCGTTACATTATAAGCTGCAGCAAATACAAGATCTGATTGTTAACGTTCAAACCCTATCATAAGAAACTCCTCATATTGTAAAAGAAATATTACTATTATATATTTATTCACTGGAGGTTTCTCTCCGTCCTTTTAATGTATAAAGTTGCAGCTATGCAGTCTTCACCTGATGCACAGATAGAAATCCCCAGAACATAGAAAACATGTTAAGGTCCTTTCAGCTGCAAATAAAAAATTAACCACTTGGTGAAGATATGCCTCAGCATTTCTGAACATTCAAGTGAAATATCCCTTGCAGTCTGAAACACTTGAAAAATGGTTGAAGATTCAAATGATGACAGCATATTTTCCCATGATAATATTTTCCTGCATTATTAGCCACCAACGTGGCACTTGCCAAAGTTATATCACTGTCGTCAATCTCTACATTTGTAAATATTCCCAATTCCCCTTCACTGTAGTCTGAAAATATTCAGATGATGAAGAATTCCCCTATCCTGCTAATAAGCAGTAACTCTTAGGAATATTTGAATAACTCCTAGGAGTATTTGATATTTCCGTGAATTGTGGCATCAGAGGAAAAACATGTCTTCCATAAAGAAGTCTTTGATTTCTTTCTACGTAGAGATGCCAGCAGTACAAGAAGTTTTATTTTACCAGGATATATAGCTCTGATTGTGTGTGGATGCTAGAAAACAAGGCTATTTCATTAGTGGTTGCAGTCAAGCAGTCCAAAAAAGGTCAATGTTTCAGAGGGTTTTTTTGCAAAAGTTTTCCATTTCGTTCTCCTTTTAAACATTGCTTTAACCTTAAAAGCAGCACCCTTCCCTTTCCATTTCCATCACAGAGCCCTGCAGCTTCCTCAGCCGTGCAGACAGCACTGCACTCTGCCGTGTCATGCCGTGCCGTGCCGTGCCGTGTTGTGCCGTGCCGTGCCGTTCCACACCACAGAACCCCCCTGAGCTGGCTCATGCACCTTCACGTGGCTGGTAGCTGGGAACTTCAGGGAGCTCTGGTGGCAGTGTCCCCCCAGAAACAGCTGGATTCCTCCAGAGGGTCTTTACTTCTTCATTGAACATCTGCAATGAAACATACTGAACTCAGCGTGTGGCAAAGACCTGCTGTTTTCAAAGCCAACTTTTGAGACATTTACTTCATTGTGTATTTTTTTACCAGGATTGTAACTGCTAAAACAGTGCCTGGGAAATAGAATGCAACAGGCAACTCCTTATGGGATTGTGTTAATGATTTTTGTTTGAATATTTTTAATTCGGTCAATACAAACTGAGAATTTTGAACTTTATGATAGATTTTCTTAAAGGATTTGATTGTTAGGCTTGTTTTCTACACTGAATGTAAGGTTTAATCAACAGTTACCTCAAATACATAAAAGCCTTTTGCAAGAGAAAGGGGAGGACCAATTTTTTCTAAGAGAAGAAGCAATGGATGGATTAAAACTGCAGGGAGAAAAAAAAAAGAGTTTAAACAGCAAAGAAACTTCAGGTTTTCCAAGTTAAGGTGGAAGAGGCTGCTGGGAGGGATTGTGGAGTCTCCATTCCTGGAGAACAGATGAAAGAAATATCTGTCAGAAACAACTAGGTGTAACTGCTCCTGTCCTAAGATCATGAATGGGTTAGAAACCTTCCCAGCAACCTTTCAGACTTTTTTTTTTTTTATGATTCTGTGATTTTTTAGTATTGTGGTATATATTATACTGTGAGGGTCACCAAGCTCTGGCACAGGTTGCCCGGGGAGGTTTTGGAGCCTCCATCCTTGGCGATACTCAAAAGCTGTCTGGACATGATCCTGGGCAACTGGCTTTCAGTGAGCAGGGGGGTTGGAGCAGATGCCCTCCACAGGTGCCTTCCAACCTCAGCCATTCTGCGATCCTGTGAAATTTGGTTGATTCAGTCTCTTCTCATTCATATGAGATGTGAACAAAATAAGGAATTAAAGAAATAAGGGACTGTCCTTGAATAAGGGATACATTACAACAGGCAGAAGACTATTAAAGAGCGATAACCTCACTCCACGAGAGGCTGCAGTGTGAGCTCAGCTCCTGCTGCATGCTAAAAGTTTCCTTGGGCTGCAGGATAAAAGATTTAATGGGTTTAAGGGGGAGAACAGGCATGGAGAAGAAATCCATTGACAGTTACCAAATACAAAAATACTTAGAGACCTATGGAAATTGGAACTGAAAATGGTTAGAGACAGGGAGAATATCCAAAAGCTCACCTTTGCTTGCTTGGTTTCTACTCTTCCCTTGGTGTTTGCGTAAAGGCAGGACCTCAAGGCGAGGGGGAGTTCTCGCCACAGCCTCTACCCCCATGCATGAGCCAGGGGAGGACCAGCCACCTCCTCCCCCTGCCCAGGGAAAGCAAAGCCCAGCTCATCGCCCAGGGAGGACCTTGGTCGCCACAACAGATGCCCATGCCAGAGAGTCAGGAGACCTGTCACGGCTGGTGGTAGCAGGTAAGCGTACGTGCAGCCCCTGTGACTGCCCTAACTCTATATAAAGCATCCATCAGCAAGGAATCAATCAGTGATTCTCCACTCTGCAATTTAGATTATAAGTCACTGTTTAAGTCTTTTTTAAGCAGGTGACGTGACAAGTCAGTTATTGCAGTTGTTAATGTTTAGTGCTCTTATTTAAAAATCAGGTTGTCTGCCGCCACAGGTCTGTATTGTTCCCCTTTGCTGATGTAGAGCAGAACCCTTTTAAATCAATCAATTATAAGAAGAACATTTTCCTGTGCCCTGCACTAGGGAAATTTATTCTAACTCAATGCAAATGGGATAAAACTATTAAAAAGAGATTTCCTGTTCCAGCCAAGGCTCTTGGGTTTCATTCAGTCTTACACGACAGCATTTTATGCTGCAGTATGGACTTTGTTTCAGGAAATTAATATATTTACAATCACAGAGTCTAGAGGTAGAACTGAACAAGGAATAGCAGAAGAGAACTCATTTTGGTGTGTGTCCTCCTTAGCTGTACTGACTAAACTCTTTCATTTGCTAAAGTTGTGTCTGTAATCTGTAAGTGCAGGGTGACTGGCAGCTGCCACGTAAAACACAACATCGTATGATGCGCTTGGAAATGACTGATGGGGCACTGTCATGCAATGCTCAGTGTTTATCCACAGTAAAATGGTATTCCCAGCGAGACTCCTGTCCTAAGGGTGGTCCGTGGGGAGTGCAGAGGTGAGAAGATGAGAGCAGAAGGGCAGGGCTCAGCCAAAACCGGAGTCACAACCCACACCTCCCCCTCCCAAACTACCTCCAAAACATGGAACGAAAACAGTCCTGTAGATGTGCATCACCAATGGCCCAAAGATGAGGTAAGAGAGCGGCTAAGCCAGGGCAGCCTTTCCCTCAGCATCCAGCACTCTGCCTCTGAAAAGGAATAGACACAAACAAGAGGGGTGCCACAGAGGGCTGGTGTTATTGCAGCTTATTATTAGCTGTATGTTATTAGCTGCTATTACAAGGCCTGAAATAAAGTTTCTGAATGTAAATTCTTGCTAAGTAGGAAGAACTGAATGTTATTCAGTGCAATTTTTGTCAAAATTCAGAAGGTGTTATTGAAATGCACAATTTATGCTGAATGTGTTTAATAAAGAGTGACTCAGCTTTCTGAAGGAAAAGTCTTTATACAAATGGTTGATATCCCCTGCATGGGGAAAAAAACCCCAAACAAACAAACAGCAAGACAGAACTAAAGCTCTGTGAGTTTGATTATCTTTCTTAACATTGTTTTTTCTGGCCACTGTGAGCCACGTGCGAAGTCTTAGTAAGTATTTAGTGCTTAGTACGATTTTTAAAAGATGGTGGAGGATGGGAATCTTTTCACAGAATAAAAAATATTTTTTCAAACTTATCACAAATGCACACTAGAAGTAAAAACTCTGAGATTATTGGAGTTACACATTTAGTAAAGACATTTCTGAGATATTAGTTGGTGAAGATATAAAAATCAAAACATAGTCAATTTTTTAACTGAAAAGTTACTACAAAAAATAACAAAATTCACTCTTAATGAGTGGTCTGAAAATAATCAAGAACTAAACCTAAGAAATGTCCAGCAACTACAGATTCGTTTACCTGAATCATACAATGTGTTAATTTCACAATAGTGTGGGCTCTGACGTAAAATATATAGTTTGCGTTAATGAAACTAATCTTAACACTAATGTGGAAGTAAGTTATCTGTGTGATAATATAACCTCTTTGTCCTGCTGGTTATAATTTTCTTTGTATTGGTCCCTCCCCCACCATGGGATGATTTATCTCAATTTCACTGTCATCCTCCTAATGAAGTTAGCCAAGATCCTCCAACATTAAATTACAGAGAGCACACAGGCCAACGATTTGGAGCTCTGAATTCTTTAAACTGGCAGTCTCTTCTTGGGGCAAACCTCTTTATTAAAGATTTATTTCGTCTGCTCTTTGAAACTAGTGAATTACCATCAATTTGAAAGTTTTGCTCAGGTTATTCCCTGGCAAAAGAGGGGAAGTGGAATCAATCTCTGCTGCTGCAGAGCTCTTTCTTGCGATATCTGTATCAGGCAACCTTTAAAGAAATTGGATTGTAGTCAGGTTTCAGACACAGCCATATTATATTTTTTTTTTTTAAATGTGACTGCAGTCTGGTTGATTTTAGAGCTGTTTAAAATAGGATAATTAGTCCACCAGTTAAATGGATGGTGACAGGCTGCTGCTGCCTGCTGCAGAGCATGCTGCACCCCCATCTGCCCCAGCAGGAGCCGGGAGTGCAGGATGGACGTCCCCATGAAGCGGGGAACAGCAGCTCCTGGTTCGGTTGGCACGCTTGATTGGAGTGGCTCTAACCGAGCTCCTGCTCTTCAGCTGCCTTGGGGGTGCCTGAAGCGCTCTACTCGAGCCTCGGTTGCCCTCACAGCCCTGGCATTTTCTGAACCATTTCCCGGGATGAAAACAGCGCTACAAACAAGGGTGCAAGATCACTGCTGCTACCCCAAGCGCTTTCTTGATCTGACATCTCGGTTGCCACAGGTGGCTCATGTGTCATTTTCAGCAGCCCTCCCTTCAGTATTGTTCAGCCCAAATATTAAAAATTAACTATTTTCTCAACATTTGAATGATTTTTGAGGCTGTATGAGGCAATAGTTGAGGTTTTGAAAGGGGTGTATCTTCTTTGAGCACAACTTAATTAGAACCCTAAAGTTAAACTGTGTTGCGAACGCCTTCCCCCGAGCATCGAACATGTGAAGTTTCAGTTTTCCTCTGCTTACCCTCACTCTGTGTTTTTACAGCGTGATCTGGGGTCTTGCAAGCTCTGAACATTTTGGATCAGCAAAACTGCCTGGGTATCCTCAAACGTTTGCATGGTAATCCAGAGCTTCCCGCCTTTTGGCAGCAGGATAAGGCAGCCTCTGTGCAAGCAGTGCTGCCCCGAGGATCTCTTCAGCCCGCAAGAGGTGAGCAAGCTGCCCCTCTGAATCAGCAACGCAGATGAGCTTTGTTTATTTTTCTCCTTGAATGAACTTATTACTCTGGGCACTGCAAAGAAAATGGCACTCATCCACATTTTTGATTCCTTTATTGCTCTTCAGCTAATCCAGAGCAAGTGGTATTTTAGAGCTTTCCTCCAAAAAGAGAAACCCTATATTTGACACAGGACAACTGCCCATAAGCAACTGTGCTTATGAGGCGATCCGTCTCCCCATTTGGTACTGGTTAGGCAGGAGTCACAAGCAAATTAATATCTATTATTTCTGAAAAGCTCTCTATTTGATACTTTTATCTATTTTTTCCTATCTGGTACCTGGGTAGGGGAGAGGTAGTAGGGCAGCTGGCAGTTTCATGTGTGTAGACCCAATGCAGGGGGGACCCAGGGTCTGTGGGTGGCATGGGCCAGCGGCAAAAGGGCACAGTGACAGCCAAGCCACCACCAGCACCAGCTTTGCTGGCTGTTCGGGAAGGTTTCCTGATTCAAATCAGATGGAAATCCTACACCTAGGGTTTGGATGCCTCTTTCACGAACATTGTGAGCAGGAGTTTTCTGCTCCTTACCCTGCGGTGGTGCACACCGGTCAGGAGAGTGTGCTGGGCTTAGGACAAAGGAAGCACTTTGGATGCTCTGGCTTTTCCTGTTGGCTGCTGTAGGCGTCAGTTCAGTATATCCTGACTCTTCTGAATTACAGCATCCTTCTGCCAACACACTGAACAGAGCAGAGGTTGTCCAGTCTCTGACCTGCAGCCTGTGTCTGGCCTCCAAATTAAAACCCTTATTCCCAGCCTCCTGCAGAAGCAGGTAAGGTGTGGGATTGGGGATCCCTCTGAGTACACTTCTAACAGCTACCAAAGGCTTGAGTCTGGGTTTCCTGGGGGCCCTGCAGCTCTTCCTTCCCCAGGCAAGTCCCAGGCTCTTTCCTTCATCTGAAAATCTTTCACTTGGCTCATCAGAGAAAGAAAAGTTGATGGAGCAGTAGGGTAGGATGGCAAAAGCATGGTACCACAGTCAGACCCACTCATGTGGCCATGCCTACATCTGAGGAACTCCCAATAGAGGCAGGATAAGGGCGGGGATACCCTTTGGGAAAAGGATGCATGCAATTAGATGTCAATTCTTCCGCTTCACTACTCTCTGAGCAGCTTGCCTAAGAAAGCAAAACAGTGATGCGCTTAGTCTGTGGTTAAACAGAGTTCCCCACCTTGCTGGAAATGTACCAATAAGCCTATTTCTTGAGGTCCCAGCCAAATGCTCATGCAAATTCCACCATTTACCCCTCTTAAAAAAAGGGAAGCAAAATACAAGCGTGGACTTCTCAAAGGTGAAATGATGTGATTTTAGAAGGACATTGCAATAGGTTTGAATGGTATGCCCCAATTTCATTGTTAGGTATTACAAACAGGATGGGACTACTGGGTTTCCACTACTTAATCATCATTCAGTTTAGCTTCTCCTCAGTTTACATGGGAATTCAATTCAAAATTTGACTGTCTAGCAAGGAAAGGAAGATCTCCTGCAATTCTTTGAGTTCCTTTCCTACCTTCCTTTCTGAGGCTATTTCTTTTTTTTCAGAGCACTTCGGCCACGCTCCCAGATCAAGGTATTTATAATAGCAATTGCCTCTGAATCCTGCAAAGAGTATTCAACTGGTCCAGAAGGGAGAGCAGTGGTATAGTTGTCTCCTGTCTCTTTGACAGCTGCAGTCCAGCCTCCCACGTATCTCCATCCCATCTTTGCCAGCCTGCTCCAACAGCCCCAGGGTGTGCCCCATGCCCTTGGTTACATTTCTGGGGCCTGTAATTGTCTTTTATGGAAACAGCGTGGGCTGCAAAGCTGGAAGAGAGGTAGTAAAAGCCTTTTTAACAGAAACCAGCAGCAGGTAGCAATCCTGATCACCAGCCAAGGGTTCATTTATTTTACACAGGAAAAAAAGAAATAAACCACCGGTAACAGAATGAGATGGTGTGTGACCTTCAGCCCTGCAGGAATATGCCTCACTTTCGTCCTTCATCTACTGTTGTCATCTTAGATCAGAAACGAGTTGGATCCTTGCTAGCACAGAAAGCCAATGGGGAAAATGCAGATTTTCAGTGATGTTTGGTGCACCTTTTCATCACTGTTAAAATAGAAGAACTGCTACCACTTGACAAACAGAGAAGATGCTTGCAAGTTCTCTCAATATAAAATGAAATAATTTTGACATTTGGGAACTATGTTCTATTGCCTTTTAGGGAAACTGCTCTGGAGGTGAAATAATGAATTTGACATTTAAGGATACTGATGAGAACTACTGTGCTCAGTTACTGAGACTGAGAAGCCACTTGCTTTTTTTATGGAGGACTAATAGCTTAATTAATATTCATTTCAAGTCAGAGGTAAGTATCCTATTGGAAGGTAGATCAATAGTGCCCATCACAATTTATAATGAGAAACTGTTGATCATACATGCCACTCCCTGGCATAGAACTGAGGATTTATAGCACAGAGGATACACGAGGATATTAAAGTCTTGCAGTGAGCTGACGAGGGGACAGGCAGAGAATACTTACTCAAATGTTAATTAAGAATTTTCCACATCAACGGACCTTTTCCACTTCTTGCCATTGCATATTGAAATATCATAGGATACTTCAAATCATTATTTTCCTTTTGCATATTTTTGACAATTCTGAATATTTATTTTTAATGTCTTCTGCAGATAAAGATCATAAATCTTCCAGCTGAAAATGTTTTCCAAACAGAACATTAAAATCTTTACATGATTTTGACACCATTGGGCTAACTCTTCTGAGTTCAGGGGATCTGAAAGATCCTCTTTTCTAATTCTGCTCTATGACTCACATTGAGGATGAGGGAGAGAGAGGTTTTTTTTTTTCCTTCTTCTTCTTCTTCTTGGAAACCCAAGAAGCTGGATTGGTAAAAGCATGTGGGAAGAGGGGAGAGGGCCTTTGGTGATAAGGATGAAGGAGACTGCCCTGTGGTAGGTGAGAATTATGTGCCCAAGTAAGTGGTAAATATTATGACAGGAAAGAATTGCCCTTAGGCACAAAGTTGGCAGGAGTGTAGTGAATAAACAGATTGATGTACTTGCACTATTTCTAGCAGAAGCTGAGTGCCTCCAGAAATGGCCAAGAGAGACATTTGAGCAGTTGTTTCACCTATGTAGCACATCTTGAAGAACTGGAACCTGCATTTCTGTGACTTTCACAGGGTGCCAACAAAGTTGCTACATTACCCTGAAAAGTAAAATAACATCCCCCAAAACACAGGCCAGAAGAAGGACTTCTCAGAAGTTATCTAAGGCCTTATTGTTGGAGGGAAAAAATTCTGGAACAATGAGGTACTGTAAAACCAGAAAGTAAAAGTTGTTCTGAAAGTGCAATGCCAATGGGAACTGGCTTCAGAGTTGGAGTCTTGTACTTGATCTATCAAAAAAAGTATTTTCCTTGAATGATGGCATCTGGACAAATCTCTCTCTTAAGCGGATTCTCCAGTGTCTGGTAATGTACGAGCTCCCACTGCAGACTCGCCCTGCATGGGCTATTCAGCCAGCTATTTTCACAGACTTTGCAAGAGCTTAATTTCTCTGAGATCGCTAGACCTTTGTCAAACCTGCATGAAAACAGACAAGACACTCAGCAGACTTCATCTTCCCATTTCAGTTGATCTGAAAGCTCTCTAGCCATGTATTTAGAAAAGCCTTAATTTGAACATTTCTTTTAAAGCAACCACCTAATGTTTTCTGGTAATAGAATTTCCTCATCTCACTTACGGCTCTGCTAGTAATGCCATTTATCAATGGGCATTTTGAGAGACTGTATTTAGTCTAACTTGTGACATTTTGATGTGATCTGAGAGTCACAAAATTTTGGCCAGGCATCCTGAAAATCAGGGCCTTGGAGAGATGGCAAATCAAACACTCAGAATCAGTCATAATTTTTGAAATATTGGTTTATGCTCATGTTAAAATAAAAAAAAAAAAAAAAAGGGGAGGGAAATGGTAAAGCCTGTTAGGTAGGAAAAATACCCATGCGTAAGAGTGGCAAGATTTAGACTGCAGTAGTCACCATCAGGTACAACCCACATGTAGACTTTTTTGGGGGCTGTACAGCGCTGTCTAAACACGGACAGGCTCCAGCTGAGGTTTTTCTGGAGGCAATGATTGCCCACAGCATCTTCAAGAAACAGATCTTTTTCTAGGTGCTTGAATATCCAGACCAGTGTCACACTTCCAATTCTAAAACTTTAGGCTATATTGCACAGTGGAGACTGAGAAGACTTCTGATTCCAGCTGAGCTGTTTAAACACAAAAATACATGACAGTTTCCAAGTCCTGATTGTCTCTCACCCTCACATAGCATAGGTAAATATTACTCATGAAAAAAAAAAATTAGGGTACAGTTAAATATTAACAACCATCTGTGCTCTACCGCTTTCAGGTCAAAACAACAAGATAACAGTTTTATTTCTTGGCTTCAAGAATGAAGGACAGTGACTGCTGAAACTACACATGGTTAAAGGTGGGGAATCCTAAATCACAGATTCTTGAGAAGATCTAGATTAAAAATTGTGAAATGTTATGCAAAGCCCTAGACAGTGTAGTGTTCAGCAGCATAAAACCATGACTGAATATTTGGTGTCCCAGAGCCTGCAGGCTTGGGATGGCATGAATGCTTCAGACAGAAACACAGGGTGTAGTTCATAGTGCATTTGGGTATTGCTCAGCATGGGGGAAATAATGTGTGTTACCAATGCTTCCGTGCGTTTATTAGCAATATATCATCAAGTTACCTTTGGTGAAGACTGCAGGCTGGGGTTTCAGGTCAAGTCAATCTGCAATGCCATGTTAAGGTGGTGATTTCCTTCCAAGTAGGGAGCTGCAAGAGACAGGGTCAGGGGTTATATTGTATCCCCCGCCACTGTGCTCCTGCTCACACTGCACTCACTTTGTTGACCAGACAGTCACAAGCCTTTAACATGATGGCCCAGGGAAAAAAACCCACAATGGTTTGGCTGATAGCAGAGAGACACATTTCTTAACTGAGCAGCTCAAAAAACAGCCTCAGGTGATTCCCCAATGACTACTATAACAAAATTATATTGACTGAAAAGAATTTATGTTCTTTTTATCCCAGTAAACTATTAAACTTATTCATGTAACTGGTCATCACTAAATGCTGGGAATCCTTAAGGGTTACCTTGGAAAAAAGGTTCAGGTATACAACTTTTTATTTTGAACTGACGTCATGGGGGATCACAGAGGAGAGAACAAAAGGAAAAGGGTAGGGTTATTTTTACAGCTGGAAACATAGTAGGATTTTCATTTAAATTAGCTGAAGAAATAGAATAGATGTCTATAGAGATGGAGGAATAAAGGGTAATAAGGGACAGAGACAAAAGAGCTATTCGAGCCTAATGTTCAGAGAAATATTTATTCCTGTAATACTGTGTAATTATTAAAAATGCATTGCCCCGTAATGCTGCCAGTAGGACTTAGCATTATCTACTCCTTAATTTTTGTGACAAGATAGTGAAAGCTGCTCATATTTGTCTTCAAGTATGATACGACTGAAAACGGTCCAGTAAAAATGAATCTCATTAACCCTTTGAGGACTAATGTGGCACCAGGCACTGGCAGCTTCCTCCGGAGACCAGAGACAGGCTTTGGAGGACTGTGACAGAGAAATTCCAGTGAAATCTTGACCAGAACTGCAAAAGAAATCTGTGACTTGTGCGATTATAGTAATTAAACTGGTATTTTTCTCATATAACAACACAATGGCAAGTCCTTCATCTTTCCTTTCTTTTCTCAGGGGGAAGTTGCTGTGCCCATGAAGAAGGAAAAAAGAACATCTTTCCAAGTAACTTTGGTCTGACAATGGATAAATTTGCAAGCAGTGACGTGTGACGTGAAGTTTTCACCCAGTATTTAATTAGAAACCAAATTTATGGTCTAGCTGTTACACAGAAATAACATCCTAATTCATTTAAAAGCTTAATTGAAAGTCACTTCAAAGGATTCCAGTCTTTCTTTCTCAAATATTTTAAGAGACTGTGTCTGGTTAAAAATGTGTAATATCTTTTTTCATAATCCCATGTGTCCCTAGCCTGACCATAGTTTTACTAGTACATCAGTGGGGACAGTCTCTGGGATAAAAATTCCCCTTAAATTTTTATGCGTTACTGATTATATAAATACCAAGGCCATTCTACTATGTGTTTAAAAGAAAGAATAAATCTTTGCTGATCTCTCTGTAGCAAGCACAAAGAAACCCCAGTTAGTAAGACAGCTTCATCAGGCGCCCAATTTAAATGCCTCTATGCAAACACATGTAGCATGGGGAATAAACAAGAGGAGTTAGAGTCATGCGCATGCCTGCAGGGCTTATTGGCATCACGGAGATGTGATGGGATGGCTCCTATGACTGGAGTGTTGGGATGGAGGGATACAGGCTCTATAGGAAGGACAGGCAGGGGAGACAAGGAGGGGGTGTCACCCTCTATGTCAATGACCAGCTGAACTGCATGGAGCTCCGCCTGGGGATGGATGAGGAGCCGACCATCAGAGCTTACGGGTCAGAATTAAAGGGAGGGCAGGGATAGGTGACATTACAGTGGGGGTCTGCTACAGACCACCTGACCAGGAAGACCGAGCAGATGAGGCCCTCTATAGACAGATAGGAGCAGCCTCACATTCACAAACCCTGATCCCCATGGGGGACTTCAACCACCTCCGTATCTGTTGGAGGGACAACACAACAAGGCATAAGCTTGTTGGAGGGGTGCTGTGCTGGACCTTGTTCTCACCAACAAGGAGGGGCTGGTGGGGAATATGAAGCTTGAGGACAGCCTTGGCTGCAGTGACCATGAAATGGTGGAGTTCAAGATCCTTAAGGCATCGAGGAGGGTGCGCAGCAAGCTCACTACCCTGGACTTCAGGTGAGCAGACTTCGGCCTCTTCAGGACAAGGGGGAATGGTTTTAAACTGAAAGAGGGTAGATTTAGGCTAGATATAAGGGAGACATTTTTTACGATGAGGGTGGTGAAACACTGGCACTGTGTTGCACAGAGAGGTGGTAGATGCCCCATCCCTGGAAACATTCAAGGTCAGGTGGGACTAGATGATCTTTAAAGGCCCCTTCCAACCCAAACTATTCTATGATTCTATGATTCTAAGCTAGCAAGCGCATTTAACTTTCATTAAGGAGAGGTATACTGCACAAGCAAGGCTGACACTGGTTATTTACTGCTTAATAAACATAAAGCTGGGCCAGCTCACTTTATTTTGAAACTCAGTTTTGGTGTTTGGACTTTTCTGCTTTGCTTTGCCCTTCCATGGTGAGCTGTGTACAGCCTCTGCAGCGAGTCTCTTTGGGCCGGGTACAGACACACCAGCTGTGCTCTGTGGGTATTTTCAGGCAGCCCAGCCGAGAAGGGTCATTGCTGTGACTGTATGGGAAATGTTGAAAGCACTGATGTTTTCAACACCATTTCTGGGAAATAACTCTCCAAGACTTGCTTAGTTGTAGATTTTTTGGACTCAGTCTGGGAAATGACAGCACTGAATGATTCACGTCCCACAAACTTTAGTAGGCACTGAGAATAAGGGACACCTCCCAGAAACAGCAGAATAAAGCAATGGGAAGGGGACAGCCAGTTAGGAGAGCAGAAGCTATTTCACAAAATCTCAGAATAGTTGAAGTTGGAAGAATTTGTCTGGAAATCATCTAGTATTTGTATGAACAAATCCTGCTATAGCTACTGTAGCATGGAAATCCTCACAAGCCTCTGTTGAAGAGTAATTTTCCACAGTGACCCTAAAAGGCATTTCAGAAACCTTTCTCTTAGGGGAAAGGGCTGGGGCCAAGTGGCTTTAAGTAACTGTGTTGCATAAAGCTGTTGAAAAAACATGCCTACCTTGCACAGAAAACAAATTGACAGAGAATCTGTCAAAATATGTCAACTGTTGGATACATTTTAATTCCTGCTTCCTTTTTTTTGTTTTTTCTTTTTTCTTTCTCTTGAAGTGCCTCTCAAGGTGTAGAAAGGCCAGATGAAACGCAGAGAGCTGAAGCCCACTGAGCTCTGTGCAGCCAGGTCTGTCGATGTGTTTGCTGTCACCCAGCTTCATGCCCCAGCATCCATGGGCACTGCTGACCGGCCTGACAAAGCAGAAGTATCCCACCTGTTTCCTAAGCTGGTGGATTTTTCCCTCTTTCAGAAATGGATCTTTTACAGCCACTTTTTGGAGTCTGTACTAGAAAAGCAAGAAACGCTTGTTCAGGGAGAAAGTAGTTACTTTGCACATTCTGATTATGTGGACGCGCTGAGATAAAAGTGGCATAATGCTCCACAGACCAGCGAATTCCCACTGCTTGAAAAACGCTGGGTAACAAACCGGGTTTCGACTTTCCAACACCAACATTTTGTGTCACCTACCCCACCTCTACTTCTGGAAGAAATAAAAACCCGACTTCAGGTGAAAACCTGCCCACGCGGCGTAAGCCCGCAGCCAGCCCCCGGACAGGTGTTTCTCCACAGAAAGGATGCACCGCATCCGTCCGGTGATAAATAGGAGAGACCCAGCCCGAGGGGGAAGGAGAGAAGACAAACAGCCTAATAAAGTACTCATCCTGAATAATTCATCGGATTAAAAATGCAAGGCGATGTACGTATTTAATAAATGGTGTCTGTATTAATTCGCCGAAGGGCAACGAACGGGGGTTGCCGGCCCCCCCGAGGCGGCCGGGGCGGTGCCGGGCGGCCGGCGGTGCTATAGCGCCACCTGGCGCCGCGCCGCCGCCACCGCCACCGCAGGCGGGCCGGCTCCGCGCCCCTCCGCGGCCGCGGTGCGGGGGAGCCCCGCTTTTCAGCAGTCATCTACCTGCAAGGACCAAGAAAAACAAGCCAGGTGCGTCCCCTCCATGCTCATTTCCATCACCTCCAGGTGAGAGCTGGAAGAGCAGCAGAGGAAAGAAAAGACAGTCGTTTCCACAGGGAGTCTGAGGCGGGGCAGGATTGCAACCAGAGACGGCAGCATGGGCAGGCCTCCCAGCAACAACGAGCAGGGACTAAAGAAGGAGAGGATGATGTGTCAGGCAATGTTCATAGTGAAGACCATCCATTGTCTGATGAAGGCTGTGCTACTGTGGGAAGTAAGGATCTCCTGTTCACATAGGTGCTGTCAGAAACTACATTGTCCTCAGAAAGCTGCCTGTTCAGTGAAATCAACTCATGGTCAGGCCCGGAGAGCCCAGGTCCACCAGGGAAGTTCTCAACATTGTCATGTATTCACAGCCCTGCTGTGAACTTCCCCAGGACCCTGAAGGCGTCAGACCAGCTGATTTCCCAGGATGGATGAGCCATTTACAGTTTGGGACAGGAGCGCAGTAGTGCTGTTCACCCAGAGCCCATGGGACATGGTCACTTCGTGCTGTGTCCACCCACCTCCCCCTCCCAGGCACTGAGCGATACCTGCCACAAACCTTCCCCCTGAGCCTGGGGAATGCCTCCATGCAGAAAGTCTTGTCCCTGAGTGCCCTCTGATGTCCCCACTGATCCCTATCACTATCTCTGAGCCCATCCCCAGCTAATCTTTCCTAACACCTTTTCTGATCTAATCTAAACAGCTGCTGGCAAACCCACTAATTCTGCTTGTTAATTCTCCAGCCTCTCTGCTTGCACTGGCTGCTAACACAAAGCTGTCTCCTTTCTACTGATGAAAGAACCTTACTGCCAGGGCAGAAGTCACACATCTCTGGGCACGGTGAGAATTAGTGGCCTTCCAGATAACGGAGGTGGGATTTAGAGGCATGGCATGGAAGAATTGCATGGTACTTGGACAAAAGATAGATGTTCTGCTGTTGAGATAAATCCTGTACACGAGTTAAAGAAGACCACATGCATCCAAGTCCAGATTTCTAACATGTTTAAATATGCAGTGCCCCTGCAAACCTTGAGAGATTGGTTAGGGAATAAGACTTAGCCACCAAAGTCCCACTTAGGAGACTAAATTAGGGATACGATGCACAACACAAATGCCATCTTTTTCTTTTTTTTCTCTCTCCATTTCGACATGCTTCAGTATTTCTTCTGCGATTGTTTCATATACCATTAGTTCACCCAGAGTGTAGAACTGCTCAGCTCTGAAGCAGAGAGCCCACCAGAGTGAGCACAGCACCCCCTGCTGAATGTAGAAGTGATGAAATCTGGTTTTCTGCACTTTTTTCCCTGTATGGGTTCTTTGATGGACTCTTTCAGCGAGCACATTAACAAGATTTCTCTTCTGTCAGGCATCTTGCTGTATGCTTCAGAGCATCGGCCACGCACCTCTGCCAGCTGCCGCCTTGAAGCTGGCCAGCAGCATTCAAAGGCAGTGGCAGAAGGAGAAGAAGGGGAGTGCAGCAGATACACACATGATTTGATAGCGCAAACTTAGTTTCATTTAAGAAAGAAGCTATTCTTTTTATTATTATTCCTCATGAAATTTGTAAAAAGATGTAAGGGTAATAATTTATATTCCAACTGGGAGAACTTTTCTGTTCACATTCTTTTAAAAAATATTTTATGTTTTACCAATGGATTATTGGGGTAAAAATACCAGAATGTTAAATGTGTTTGATTCATTGTGAAAACAGCTTTTATATTTATATATATGTTCATATTCCTCGTTCTAGAAAACAATGTTATTATTGTTTTGGTGCAGAACTCTTTAGATATTTTAGGTACAGTTGAGAAGTGGGTCCTTTTTTCCACCCCAAAACCCCCAAAGAAAAAAACCTTTCATTATTGAAACTCTGCATGTCTGGTATAGGCTTTAAGGCAATTCAGTGTAAAACTACTTCAGATCCGTGAGTGGTGAAAATAGCAACAGCAACAACAAATCTCAGATATACCCTTTGCGTGACTGGGTCAATTACTTGCAAAAAATCTAATTAACACACAGTGTCTTCCCTCTCACTCCTGTTCCTGTCTTAGGTCCTTTAATTGCGTATGAAAAAGTATTTACGCTGAGCAGCTGCGATGTGGAAGGGTGAAATCAGAAATGACACAAAGTCAGCACTCCATGGCTACTGAGGTAAACAGGAGGCCAAGTCACCATGCGACGCTAATGAGTTCAATTATCGACAGAAACACAACCAGCTTACAATGCTCCTTTTTGCAGTTTGCAGGGTGGTGGGATCGTATAACCCAGCTTAAACGTGGAGGAAAAAACCTTCCCCCGCTCCCAGCCCGACGTGTCTAACGCTCCCTGCGCGGCTGCATTCGTCGCCAATCAGGATGACACTTGACAAAGCAATCCCTTCTGGCAATGATCTGTTTTCCATTTACCATGCTACAATAGTTCTTAACAAAACTTACCCAAATAAATTAACATTAATTTTAGGCTGCCGTGGAAAACTTGTTGAATCATAATTAACACGTTAATATGGATTGCCTGAGTGATTTCATATAACAAATAATTCCATCCTTCGAAATATATGGGTGGGGTCTTTCTCAGTGGTGAAAAAATATACCTGTTTCTCCACTCCAAGATAAAAATGTATCTTAAAGGAAAAAAAACCACTGGTTAGAAGCTTTCACCTTGAATAGGGCTATTAAAAATATGCTGTAGAGAATTTCAGAGGAGAGTGGGAAGCGTGTGTAAAGGGAGGCAACAAAGCTGCCCTTGGCACTGGGTCACACTGAGCTTTCTGCTGTCTGCAGCCTTCCCGAGACCTGCTGAGCCATGTCAGCACCACTGAGAGCGAGACTTCGCTCTGCGGCTATGGGACAGGAACGTGCTTGCTGAGAGGTCAGCAGATCAGAGCGGGGCCCTGGGAGCCAGCCTGCGGCGCGAGACGCGCAGCCCTGACACCGACTGTGCGCCCACATTTTCTTAGCCCCTGAGAAGGCTGAGGGGTCTTAGCCCAAACGAGTGGGTCTGAAATGCAGAAAAGGGCAGCAGGGCGGTTTGAAAGCTACACGTGTTTTTCTGACCTTCTGCAGATTGGTGCGGTCCTGCAGTAAACCAGATTTGAATGAAGCTGTTTAATCTCACCAAAATTGGGTTCAGTTCCCTTCCCAAGAACTTGTTTTCCTTTGCACTTACACCCTCTCTCAGAAGGACTATAGCCCCAGTCCCACGGGCAACCTGGTTTGCAACTGGTTTCAAGGACCAGACCGGTTTGGTAGAAGTTCACACAAACATTTGAACTTTCCAGTTCTCATGTTGACTGTCAACTTAAACGTGTGTGGGTCTGTCCAACCACTAGAATTAACTTTGTAAATTAAAAAAGCTAATTGTTCATGAAGGTAAATGCCTTAAAAATATCTGTTGCAAAATTTGTCAATGAGGAGAAAATAGATGCTATAGATATTTGATAGAAGATATGTAAGGACATTTACTTACACCTCTGCATGCACCTCCAGTTAATTTCAGTGGAATCCTGAACCTTTGGGGACAGGATTAGCCCTCTGGCAGCGCTACTCATGAGAGCCATTCCCCACGGTACAGGCAGCCCAGCGTGAATAATTTTTCACAGCAAGAAACCACTAAGGTTTGAGAAGATTATGGATCACAGGAAAAGGGTGTTTCTATAAATAATTAGATTAGAACTAACAAATGTGAAACTTGTATTGAAAAATGTGGCTGTTTATGAGATGTGAACTATGGTTGCTGCTAAAAGAAATGTTCAAAGACAGATTTCAAAAGCAATGTGCACATTTCAATCTCATCTCCTTTGGCCACAAGAAAAAGTCTAGGTTGCGGGTTAGAGCAGAAGCCACTCTTAATTATGTAAATAGACGTCGTAGAGACACAGTGCCAAATGGGCTTTACGGAGAGAACCCTGAGACAAAAATAGCCAGGGAAACTGTAATTTATCAGGCGATGTCTAATGCCTTCTCCTATACTTACTAATGACCAGACCGGGCCAGGATGCGCCTATCATGGAGCACTGCACAGCAGCCCTGCGAGCCCCTTGGCTCCCCGCTGCAGCGCTGATGAAAGCCAGGCTGGGCAGGGATGCTCCTCCATCTGGGGGGAGCAGCGTCACAGAGGGAGCTGCAGCATTTCCCAGCCCCAAGGCTGAGCACCTGCCTCAGCTGTATCCCCGTGGGGCATCAGGACACAGCATCCCTGCCTCCCTGCGTGGCACGTGGGCGAGCAGGGCACTCTGGTCTGGGCTAAGCACACCAGCTGTATAGCACATGCATGGCCGAGCTGGCTCCAGACTCCAACCATCAGGACCACACAAAGGGATGAATTGTAAGGACGAGCCCATCCATGCTAACAGAGCGTGCCCATAAATCCAGCAGGCAGAGGATGCCTCTTCAGTCAGTGTTTGTGCGATGTTCAGGGCCAGCTACTTAGCTGGTTTAAATCAGCACAACTGCTCTGGCGTTTGTGGAGTCACACAGATTTACAGTGGCTGAAGATACAGCCTGTTATCAGCAAATAACCACATTCTGAGGTTGTAATTTCAGCCAGAGGAAAGCCTGAGTGGTTTATGCGACAATTAGAGCTTCCTTAGGAGAGTGATGGCCACATGAAGCCTAATTTTCCTCTCACATAATGTATATTACATTGCACATGCCTCTCAGACCCATAGTCCTGCCCGAGCTGTCACTGCTGCCACCTTGTGCGCTCTGATTTTTCCTCTCATGCTTCCACTATTGCTTTTACCAGTTGTGGCCGCAGTGCCGCACAGTACTGCCCAACCTGCTTTCCATCACAGACTCTCCCCACCGCTTTGGGTCTGAGGCCCAAAACCAGCATGCAGAGGTGTATCCCGGGTAACGTTGCTCCAGGTACCAGCTAAAGTCACAGGTGCAGGCACACCACACAAGTGCGGACCCTAGGTACTGAGGCAACCTGAAGACCTCATGCTACTTTTCAGCCTGGTGGTACTCGAGCTGAGAGATTTTAGCTCTACCTTGCCCGTAAGCTAAACGGCTAGGCATGCTGCAGACACAGCCCTGTTACACAACCTCTTTTTTATTACAGCAGCAAATCTCGCCAAATTGCTTTCTGCTCCTAGCTGGAAAGTGAAAGAATCACACTTCAGAGCTCAGGGCTCGCATTTGTGTTCCCCACATCACAATCTAGATATTACTGCATTTACCATGCTATCCACCTCTCAATGTGCGTACATGCCTACTCTCGTTCACCCCTTTTGCACCCCTGGTACACTCAAGCACTCCACCAGCTTATCAACCAGGAAAGCAAAGAAATAAAGATAAGGAGCATCACAAGCATGTTCTATCTGTTTACACTAATTAAGCACAGCTTAATCACTTGACTTTATTGTTGCAACATTTCTATAAGAAGTCTATACCATGTTGTTTAGGATATTTTCCTTAATAAACCTGACAAGCTCTGTACCCACCTGTGAAGGATGGGAAAGCAGGTGTGCAGACCTACTTCATGTACCTCTGGTGAGGCAACGAGCTCCAGCTGGGACCACTCATCTCCCTACCACCCCCAGCTACAAGGGAGCAGGATGCAGCCCTGCTGAGAGATTTAGCAGTCATTGTTTCTATCTCAACTATGTCGGTTTTCAAAGTTTGGGGGCAACCCAGGGAGCAGCTACACCCTGAGGACTGAGAAGCAGAGACTGCCAGGGTAAAGGTATGGTTGTTGCCGGTAGCGGGCTCAGAGCATCTGTGGTTGTGGGGGCAGTTCTGCCCCGTGGGATTGGGTCGGTTTTTGAGAGGCACTTCTCCCTTCCTATGACCTGGGCTGATTCCCTTCTTCTCCTAGTGAGTCCCCTTACTTTCCTGCCCTTCATTAGGTTTTCTCCCTTCTTTAGATGCTGCTTTTTGAAGTAAGCCCTGGATGAAAACTTTAAAAAGAAAAAAAAAATTATCTGATACTTGACTGTCATAACTCTGGTTGTTTTGCTTCTGTCCTGTTTTTTTTACTCTCTTTCTCTGCTGGTCTCATACATTCAGAGCCTAACAGCTCCTCAAGGATAAGGGCTGAGTTTGTGTGTTGCCAGAACAGTGGCTTTTGTTAGATGCTTGTCCTCAGGCACTGTTTGAACATGTACAAATGACGATGATGTTATTTTGCATACTTTGTGACTTACTATTGTTATCCCTTCTGTAACTAATAACTACTTTGACCTGTGGTTAATTAAGTAACATACAAAGTTGTTTCCTCTTTATGTGTTTGTAAAACAACAGAAATATGGAATCATCTGAATTACTCCAAACCCTAGACAGCAGAAATGGGGCTCATATCAAGCTTAAGCAAGGAGGAAATCCTCAGATTCAATTATTATGAATTAATCAAATAAGGAAAAATCATGGAAGGAAGTTGTCATCTAAGTGATTGCTACTTGTTTTGGAGATGTGTAATTAGGGTCTATAGTTAAGTGATTTATTGTGTCCTTTAACATAAGGTTTCCAAAGCACCATGGAAATCTTCACAGGAAACAATGGTACATACCAGAGAGCATAATTTTTTATTTTAGTATTTCTGTGTTACTCGTGATTACAGAAACAAATGCTAAAATTTCAAAGAGCACAATATTTTTCAGTAAAATATCTGTTTGAGATATCACTGGTCATATATTCAAATGAAGGATTAGGAAGAAATAGAAGGGTTGTGTTGTGGTTTGGGGTTGTGTTTGGGGTTTTTTTTTTGTTTTGTTGTTTGTTTGTTTGGTTTTTTTTTAAATGCTGAAAAGAACCCAAATAGCATCAAAACTAAGAATTGACACTTTTTCGGAGTTTTTCCTCTTTGCACCGTAGCAGATACTGAATACTTGCTCTTTGGAAAGTAAAACTCAAAATCAGCAGCTGTGAAGGGTTTGGTTTTAGTGCTTTGTCACCTGTTTGCCTTTTAAGGTGTCTATGTAATGACTTGGAGGTAATACTGGTGACAGGGTGGTGGACCAGCCCAGACCTACTGCAGCAACTTCAGTTCCCTCATCTCACATAGATGAGTGAGGAGAAAGGACAGACCTGAGCGATGGGTTGGAATGTAAGAGTACAAACTTCTGCTGCTGCAGCCTGCAGGTAAAAGATGATGGCTTCTTGCAAAACCTGTTGGATGTGTATTTAGGATGAGAGTTCTTCATACTGCAAATCATAAAGGTCCATGCATCTTTTTCATAGAGCACCTATTGACTTTAGGTAGGACTTGCTACCAAACATCTTGATATACTTTAGTGCAAACCTTTCCCTTTGTCTTCTGACTTGTATTACTACAATCAGTTCTTGGTAATGATAACTCTGCTTCCGAACAAATAACATCATATGTTCTTGCTGCCTGTTTCTTGAAGTTCTAATACACTTTAATCATAACAATCTCTGTACTAGAAATAAGAATCACTGACATTAAACAGAGCAGAGGAAGCCCTAGAAGTGAAACACTGTGTAATGAAATGTTATAACAGGCTGGGAGAAGGAAAACTTGTAGTGGCAAAGAAAAAGAATGGCTCCAACCAAAATAGCATTTGCTCTTACTGTTTTTCAGTGTCTTCTCCCCTGAAGCCAGGAGAAAGGCCTGTTTCAAAAAATAAATGGCACAATATGGCTTTTGAAGCTCTTGGTGGCAGTGAAGTGTCACAAATATTTCGGTGCAAAAATTGCAATTGGATTCTGCACGCTAAGTTGAGAATGGAGTCTGAGGACATGTAACTCGAATCGTGCTGTACTGGCCAGAGGCTCCATCTGTTATTTTTATGCATTATTTACACTGACTGCCTTTAGATATCACACTAGGGATTGTCTGTTGAGTTTATGTTCAGATAAAGGGTTCAATAACTGAGGTAACCAAAAGCAAAGTATATGTTACACTGAAATCCTTTCAGCTTCTGTGTATGCAGTTGCAGAAACTCTCCTCCCTGTACACCTTTCTGGATTAGTCTTCCAGCTGTTGCAATGCACCTGGTAATTCGCAGCCCGACCCTCTGAGAGGAGGAACACTACCTTTTCCCCCCCTGCCCTCTCACTAGAGAGGTAAGTGACTGACTACCTCTGTTTTCTAAAGGAAAGTTAATGCCATATAATTCCGAGTACAGGCATGCCCTGACCAACTTAGTGCTGCTTAAGGAAATGCCAAGGTGCTAATCTAAGCGTGTCTCCAACAGCCTAGTGAGGCCAGGAGGAAAGGTGTGGGGACTCTGCCTGCAGACTGGCCAGCGAGCAGTTACCTACCCCGCACTGCTGGCTGCAGCTCAGTGAATATTCATATTCCTGTCCTCCCTGTCCTGAGAGCTGCTGACCGCAATTAAAGGTAGGGACCTGCTTCGTGTCTGGTGTAATATGGGCTGCAAGTGTTTGCAGAAACTGGAGTGGAAGGAAGTGGAGGTTTCACCTGGTGGGACCAGAGGGGAAGAGAGCTTTTATGAAGACAGATGAATTCAAAGAAAAATGTACTTACAGATAGCTTGCAAAATGCTGTTTTCAAGAAGGATAGTATTTTGACTTGACTACAATAAAGATTTCCAATTTGTCTTTATTAGAGAAGGAGGCTTCCTCCTCTCTTCCCTCTCCAAGAGGGAAGTTTCCTAGTGCTGCTGAACAAGTTCAGTCGGTTATGATTTATGCTTTGCATTTATCACTTGGCAGACTTTGCTCAAACTGTAATTATTCCTTAAATTACCCTTACCGAAACCAGACAATTCATTGCTTCTGTCGGATAGTATTGTGCGACTTCTTTACTTTTCAATGGGTTTCTGAGTTGCTTTAGATGCTTCTGCACTTGTTTTGCTTGTTACCTGTAACTCAGGAGTTGCAGGTGGCCTGGTCCACAGCCAGGCAGTGCAGCTGGCTTTCCTTCTGCAGGTTACAGTACTGCTGAACACACTTACTGACCTTTTCAGCTCTCCTGGGGGTTGCTATGGGGCAATAAATAATTGGCCTCAGTCATGATTCTTCGCTTCTGTGGAAAACCAAAAACAATTTTGTGGATGTTGCCACAGTAGTCAATGGGACTATGCGACCTAAATGTAGTAGTGGTGAGGGTTGTGGGCCTGGATCTCAACACCTTTGTGGGTGTGCCTAGAGTGTCTGTTTATGGACTCATTTGAGCTTGTTCATGTGTTACCCTATCAGCAGTTCCTGCTGTTCACTTCCAAGGGAACATGGCCTGGACCTGCAGGCGCTTTCCTGCATTCAGATATGTTGCTGCCTCTACTTGCATCAGATCAAGACAGTTGTAAACTTGCAAATTACAGAATAGGCAGGAGAGATGGGGCTTAAATCCAGGTAGCTTTCTCTAGCAAGACCACAGTTAATCTTCACTTTTTTTCACTTTCCTTTCCCCTTGCTTTTGCCACGTCCCATCCAGAGGGAAAACAGCACTTTTTGTTTCCATGTTCAGGTGAACACTTTGCTCACAAAATATTTCAGAGAAGCTTTAAAAGCTCCAGCCTGCCAGCAGGGTTTGTCCTCCTGGGGCAGCTGAAGTACCTGTTTCTCACACACATCTGCTGGGCAGCAAAGCACAGCCAGATCCTACCCAGTAAGTTAGATGTCATGGGGCAGCGTAGCAGAAACTCACACCATCACAAGGGTTGCTGGCTTAATCAGGCCTCTGCTAGACTGAGCTGCTCTGCTGAAAACACCTCGTGCTTTTCCTGGAAAAGCCTTATTGAAAGGAAAGCTGTGGGGTAATTGAGGTCTGGTCATCCCATATCCCTTTTGTCCTAGGCAGATACACCACTTGATCTACCCTGGCACGTACTCCTCTAGGGAAGCCTGTTGCAGGAGGAAATATGGAAAGGCGGCTGTCAGAGGGTTAGCGCAAGCACAGGGGGGACAAAAATGCAAAAATCAACCCCCACACACCCAAGGGGTGCAGAAAGCCAAGGGGCCTTTGCAGGAGCTGGGCAGCACTGCCCTGTGCGGCGGAGCAAGCCATGCTGGTGGCGGGCAGCGTGGCGCTGGGGTCGGCGGGGACAGGCAGGCTCTGCCGATGCGCAGCTCCTGCGGCAGCGGGAGCAGTTGCCCGGCTCGCAGGCAAGATACTGTCCTCATTGTCAGTATAGTGCCACTAACAAGGGAAACAACTTCTTTTTATATCTGAATGGCAGCAAACTGTGGGAAGAGGACAGGGCTCGGCTGGCAGTGCCCTGGGCAGCCGGCTGTGTCGCTGCCTGCCCCAGAGATGCCAGTGGGGCCGTGCTCATCCATGACCCCAGAGCAAAAGCCCCGGGGAGCTGAGCCCAGAAAGTGCATGTGGTCAAATGTGGGGTTGCTTTGATCACAGCTTTGATATAACAGGGGAAGGATCAGTTCCCTGGTGACTCCCCTCCGCGACTAACAAGTGCAAAGGGAAAGGTTTGGCATTGCAGGGCTTTAGGGAACAAGGCTTTCTGCAAAGTAATATCACGCCTTCAAACAAAGAATTGAAATGATTTAAAAAGACAGCTTGGTGCATAAAGGTATTAAATGTTACATTTAATTCTGAAAATGATGTGATTTGCTTCTCTGGTCTCATTCTGGGACTGGATTTCTTCCCGAGAGGTAGAAACAGAACTAGTGGAGCTGAGGTGTGCTGGTAAATACTTGGGCATTTTTTTATAACAGGCACCTGGTATATTGACAACATTTCAGTCATGTTCTGCTTGGGGCTTTATTGAGGGATCATATCAGTAGCAAATCACACTAACAGATTTTGCCAAGTATGCTAGTATTACAGCGTGTCTTAAGGTAACTGTTGGACCTGTATGCGGGGTCTAGAGATAGCCTGGCATGGCAAAAGGAATATTTGAGCCAAACAACTGTCTTCTAACAATCAGGGAGAATAGCATTTCTCATCTGTCTCTCCTCTTCTAAATGTGTCCCTCATAGTTATTGCTCTGTTATGTTCTAATTGTAAACTGTGACAATGTAGCTAATGGAAGTTGAAAAGGGAGCTATAGGATAAAGTACAGTTTTGAACACCTGTAATAAAGTAGAATTAAATAGTGGGACCAGAAAGTGATACCCCTGCTCACAATGAGTAGCATCTTCTTTATCCGTTAGCCT
This sequence comes from Pelecanoides urinatrix, assembly GCA_013400755.1. Classification (NCBI taxonomy): domain Eukaryota; kingdom Metazoa; phylum Chordata; class Aves; order Procellariiformes; family Procellariidae; genus Pelecanoides; species Pelecanoides urinatrix. The sequence goes on along the minus strand of VZTQ01001659.1, from coordinate 171,002 downwards.
CATTAGAGAGAAAGGGACTACAGAGACTCAAGTTCTATTTAATATGAATGAATCTATCAACACTCTGGTCCAGGATTAAAAGCAGAATTAAGTTTTAATGGAGCATAAACACTTTAAGGCTTTTCCATTTGTTTAAATTTGTTCTTTTCCTGAAGAGAAGGAGATAAGGGCTTAATGTAAATGTGGGGCTGGGTAACACTCAGTATGGGTGAGGGGGAGATGATTTAGGTGAGCCAATGAATTTTCAAATAGAAGGAGCAGAGACGGATGACAAGAGAAGTTAAACAAATAGCATGTAATTAATTCTCACAATTTTACCTAATGCTCTGTGACATGGCTGTCACTAATATTGTCATAAGCTATAAGTGAAATGAGATTGAAAAATTTTCAGGCAGCAGTAATCTCAGTGTGTTGGAAGAATGTTTTTCTAAGATGGATGTCCCTGATTATATACAGCTCAAGTATACATGAAAGAGGAGCTTAAAAAGCTTAAGTTGTTCTGTATTGGCTTTCATCTTAGACTGCTGTTCTCACTCCAGCTAGCAATATATAACCCATATGACATACAAAAATGCATTTACTTCTACGGGACTGCCCTCCAGGGCACCGTCTGTAATTATAAAAAAGGCCACAAACACATCTGATTATGCAGTATTACTGATTCATTTATATTTATGTCATTGTTTTGTGTTTTTTTTCCCCCTATTTGAAAGCATTTGTTTTTCCTGCTAATGCACCTGAGACTGATGTAGGCAATTGTGCTCTCTGGTAGGAGAATAAATCCTACTTTCTGGTTCACAGGTGCAGCAGGAGAAAGCCACAGGGATGTTCACTTTATATTTTTAAGGACCTCCCCACTAGGATACATACTAAGAATTAATACTGAATAAGAATTACTGTTCTGTTAACCTTCCTCTTTTCTCTGTATCATTTGGTTTTAGCTACAGTAAAATCTTTGTTTGCTGAGGCAATGCTAACTGAATTATACTCAGACTTGCAGTGAGGCTTACATAGCACTTTTCATTCAAAGATATTGTTCTCAGTTACTTACCATTTTCCTAGTTCTTAATTATTCCAGTTAAGATTTTCCTTCCCAGATGTCCTACTCTCACAATAACTTTGGTTAATTTGAGAAAAGGCAGAACCATGTTAGAAGAAGACAAGGCTGGGGAAAAATATGTGGGGTGGGATTTTTTTGTGTGTGTGTGGTTTTTTGGTGTGTGTTGTGGGGTTTTTGATTTGCAGTTTGTTTTGGGGGTTGTTGTTGGTGTGGGGGTTTTTTTTGATGGAGGGACTCTCACTTTCTTTAAGATGATTCTGTGCTTCTAGCTTGGTGCAAGGATTTGAAATCTGGCAGAAGGTGGTCTTTGAAAGAGAGCCAAGAGTTTTGCTTTTGCCTGGGTTTGTTAAACACCTGAGGAAAAAATCAGTTATGTATCCTCGGATACACGTTCATTTATGAACACGTTCTGAATTTTCAGAATATCCTGTCTGTAGGCAGCAATAGTCAGTGTCCCTCCCCTTCAGTCCCTACATATTCATCAATCTTGTACGTGACTGCCTGCATCTTTAGGGTGCAGGGGGAACCCTGTAGTTGAGGAGCTGTTGTGACAGTGTCTACAGAGCAGAGATTGGTTTGTGGTTTGTTTTTTGGATTTCCCCCCCTGCCCTGCTATAATTAGCTAAAGCTCAGCTGGGATGAAGTTGCTAAAATCCAGCAGGTTGCAGAGGGGGTGTGAGCAGTAAGGAGCAGAACTGAAGTGCAGTAAGCAGTGGAAAATAGCAGAGAGCAGAAAGAAAAAGGATCAGGCATTGGTAAAAGGCAAGAAGGGAAGAAAATGGAGGCTTGAGTTGTTTCACACAGGAGTGGTTAAGGAGCTTGAGAGGGAATAGATTGGTGATGCTCCCTTCCTGTCTTAGCTTTAAGCAGTGAGTAGATGGGGAAAGGAGCAGGGAGTGTGGAGGAGAAGTGGCTGTGAGCCCAGAGGAAGGCAAAGGCAATGAAAATGGTGTTGCAAATCCAACAGCCGGCAGATATTTAGAAGATCTTGCCAATGGAAACAATGCATATGAAGACCTGGTCAAAAATGGAGTTCAGATCATCCCCTCACAGGCCTTACAGGTTTTTCCAGCTGGACTCTCACCAGGGATTAACTAGTCCCTGTGACTGCAAACACAGTTGGACATCTTCACATTGGACCTGGAGACTTTCTTTGTTAAACTTGCAAGCAAATTACATACTATTATCAACTCAGCTGGTGATGTTGAGTCACTAGCTGACTCAGTTGGTTGTGTCCTGTTACTGGTTTACAGGAAAAATATTTGTGTAGAGAAGGTATGGCTCCTTTGGCATAAGCTAAAAGAATAATAATGTTAGGCTGTGGGCCCAGACTTGCTGAATGTTTGAATCTCTTAGGTATTTGTCTGATAGATCAAGACTATCCAATCCCTAATCACGCAATATTCTGGACTGTTTAGTAGACGTGTTTTAGAAAGCAGTATAAGAATTTGGTATAGAAGTAAATATGAACTGCTATTAGCCTAGATTTCAATTAGTCTATTTTGTATATAGAAGCCAATAAATAGAACACAAATTGTGGGATCTGAATTTGAAGTAAGACATAAAATTTCTAGAGAAAGTTTTTTGCGTATTTTCCAACAGCTCATGCTAATGATAAGGTGGAGCAAACCTAAGAAACGTGTTTGCAAGTGATGTCGACTGACTTCATGTGCTAAACGAGAATATGTACCAGCAGACAACTTGGATTTGTGATTAGAAGATATCTTGGCCACATCCACATCTACTGATGGCTCAAGCATTTGAATCTAGAGAGAAGGCAACATTTTCTGGACACAACTTACATGGAACTACCCTGAGTATGTTATTGTGATTTAGTCTAGTGGAAAATATCTGATCAAGTGGGTTCTGTTTCTCTTCGCCTTGCTAACTCAGATCACTACAGAAAAAACTTATATTACAAATCTTAATTCCTTTCTTACGTTCTGGTTTGAATGATTTGTACAAGAGGTTTCCAATTCACTTGCTTTAATCCTTGTTCATGGAAGGGTGTCAAATTCTTGCAAACTACTGCAGAACAGAAGTCTTCATTCAACAGAGATCGGTATCTGAAAGAGATACCGTAGTTAGAGGTGAAGAATTCTGGCTGAGGTGTTACTTTCAGGACTTTTGGCATCTCCCTTTAACAGATAAATATTCAGTAAACTGCAAATATTAGCAGGCACATCTGACTGGGAGATTGCTGGTCAGCTAGAGAAGAAAAGCACAACAAATGAGCACTTAGGCGACACTCTTGTCACACCTCTCTGTTTTTCCCCACAAAGTGGCAGGGAGACATGGCTGTTGCAGCTATCAGCAGCGATTCTCTGATGGTCTGACAAGGGCAGTTTCTAATTTCCAAGGTCAACAGCAGGGTTTGAAATTCTCTGTTTGTTCTAATCTTTGACCTAATATTTCCAATTTACCAAGTTCACAATAAGCCACAGAGTTGTAATGGGGGTTACTCTGAAGAGACTGTGCGGTGGTGCCAAAGACCCAGTGACTGCAGGAAGGGGAAAAAAGCAAAATTAAAACTTCTGACCAGGTCAAAGCCACTCAGGGAACCAGGCTGTGGCCATTCAAATATGACTAAAGGAATAATGAAAGGACCTGATCCATAGCCAGCAAGTGGGACAATTCTCAGTAGGAGCCCTTTGAGGATGGAAGAAAGATGCACCAAATGAAACCACCCTGTGATGAGACTCTAACATCACATTACTGGTTACAGCAGTAAAAAAGATTAAACTGAAACTTTATCTAGATTCTGGGCCAGTTTCTGAGGTGATAAAAAGCAACTGAGCAAACAGCTAAATTGGAAGCCAAAGAGAACTTCTAACTTAACTCACACCTAATCTTCAATAACCATAATCATTAAATAGAAATCCCTCCTGTTTTAGGAAGGTGCGAAAATTTATATTGCACGAAAACTAAAAACAGGCAAGAATTGTTTGATACTTTGTGTATTTTTCAGTGACAAATCAATCCCGAGAGTTGCAAAATGGCTAGAAATGTTTCCTGGGGAAGTGCGCAACTTATAGTCGCTGTGAGTTAGAAGGAAGATCCATCCAAATTGCTGGCGACTCTATTCTTAGTTCTTGTATTCTTGGCAAAAACTGATTTGCAACTGTTTCCTGGGTATCACTTACCTAAAAACTGAAATTATGCTGCAGGAGGATAGTGGTGACTAAAACTTCTCCATATTCTCCATGCCACTGAGGGACATGCAGGGGCCAACCAAAGGCAGAGATGGAGGTAGGCACCATATGGACTGGTGGGCCCTAATCTGCTGAAGCTGCCTCACTCTGCTGTGGGGCTGGCAGCAAAGCACAACTTGCTGGTGCAGCAGAGCATGTTATTAACATCTGCCAGGTAGCTTGATGGTTTTTTTTCCTTCTTCCCTCCCCTTCAGTAAGAGCTTAAGGAAGTTTTATTTTGTGGACAACTATGGTGCTTGTTGCTTTTGAAGGGAAGACAAATGTTTTGCTTCTGTGGGGCTGGGATGTAAGTACACGGACTTGGGACAAATTGACCAAAGTGGTGCAAGGTCTGTGATTTTTTTTTTTTTTTTTTTTCCCCTTAAGTTTATGGAGATCACTGAGCTTGATAAATGGAGGCTTAAAAAAAAAAGCGTTGAGCAAAAGCATGTTGTAGTTGTGAATAGTTGGCCAGCCCTTGGAGGGTGGGAGCTCAAGTTTACCAACTCCTGGCTACGGGACTTTGAATGGGAGAGCAGAGGCTTCCCAGAGGAGGGGTTGCCGCCTCACATGGCCAACAGTGTCCCTTTTCCCCACCACACGTATTTAGTTGTCTTTGCCAGGGGGCTCCCTCATGGGCGTCTTGCCAAGGACCATGTCCCAAGAGCTCTGGCATGAGGCTACTGAGGCTGAAACAGTGCCTCAAATTGGCTTGTAGTGGACTTCATCTTGCTGTGGAAAGACTGTACTCCAGCAGCAGTATGGCCTAGAGGAGCTACAGAAATTGAGGCAGATGTAAGCCTGAATGTTGAGGCAAAAAGATGTCCCAGTGTCAAAGATGGTTAAATTGTAAGTATCCCTATAACATTTCTTAGAACTGGTGCAAGATAACTAGCTTCTGTTTTAAAGAGCTTTCTGTTACCATTGACACAAAAGTGTTTTGCTGTACCTAGTCAGCCCTCACAGAAATGAAGGGTGAGTGTCAGTTGTATCACTTGATAGCCACACAAGATTTCCCAAACTCTGCCCTTGCTTGGGGACGTGTTGGGGGATACAGCCTGGAAAGAAAATGGAGCCTTGGGGTAACTGCTGCCTGCATCTGTGATGAATGCAAAACCTGGACCTGACAATGGCTCTTCTCCAAAGCAGTAAGGAAAAACCCCACAACTCTAAAAGGATAAAAATATCTCTAGGTCCCCAGTAGTTCCAGGAGAACAGTTGCTTCACAGCACGTTAATCTTTCACATACTCACTCGTTTTCCCAAGAGTTTTGAATAGGTTTTTACTCTTTCGAAGAACAGTGTGAGGCAGGTAAATTGTTGTGGGCTTTTTCTAAAGTTATGTAAATGTATGCTATGGGAAGACTTGTATGAAACGTTATTTATATATTTGAGAGACTGTTTGATAAGACATTATTGTCATTTGCTCTGTGATTCTAGACACTCTCAAAAGGCCTTAATGTCATACATTAAACACAAATAGAGATGCAGCAGAACAGGGGAATGATTCATAAGAATAGCACTGTGCTTTCCTGCTGCTGCTCTGCTCGTGATTTGTATGAAAGCTATAGTGAAAAGCAAACCTGCAGCTTATAAAGGCTTTTCAGGTCTTAAATTACAAAAACCTATAAATCGGCTCACCTGACTGCTTCTGAGCTTTAAGCTATCCAGTTTCCCTCAGATGACCTAATCTGTGCCCAGCAGTACTTTCATTAGCCCAGTACAGTTCAGTCCCTGGAAAATGAACTTGCTGCAGGCAAGAGAGCAAGTATGACTGTTCCCAGTGCTCAGGACTCCCAAAATGGCAAGAAAGTTGGTGAGATGGCATAAGCAGATTGTGTGAGAAGGAGAATTATGCTGTAATCTGCCAAAAAATACCCCAAAACAAACAAACAAAAAACCAAAAAACCCACAAAAAACCCCCCAAACACCCAAAAAACCAATCTCCCCTTCACTTAAAGGCTGAAGTGCCCAATCCAGCCTTCAGTCAGTTTGTTGTCTTGGCAGAGGAAGATGCCACATGAAAGCTCTGTAATATGTCCATCCAGTGACATGGACTGGGTGAGTCTTTTCTGCTCCCTGCCCGTGGGTTCCTGAAGCAAGGGTAGATCTATCTGCAAGGTTATGGAGACTGCGAGCTCCTGCCCGACAGCATGATACAAAGCTCAGGAGAAGTGAAAGGCTCTTCTTCCTGCTGCCTTGCAGGTGTCTGAAACTGTCCCCTGCATGGTTGGGGAGGGAATATAGAGGGATACCTATAATGTTATGTTCACAGATTCTATAGTCAGAAGAGACTGTTCTGGTCATCTAGTCCTTTTTTTTTTTTTTTTTTCTTTTCATACTATAGTTCTTAGGGTTTTTTCCCCCACATTGGATTGAGTGATCTCTTAAATATTTAATCTTTAAAGGCTCCAGTCTGTGCTGAGGCTACCACCTACCAGAAAAGTGTCTTTCAGTGTCTAATTATCCTCACAGTTAGGAAAAGGCATCTTATTTCAAGGTTGAATTTGTAGAGCTGTTTCTTCTGGGTTTTGTTTTCATGATTTCCTCTTCTTTCAGCTGACTTTTTTCCTATAAATTTTTGCCTCTAGATTAAAAAGGCATGAAAAAATCTGAAATAGGTATATTTAAAACCTTTGTCTTTAATTTTCAAAACTAAGTGTTGCGTATTAGAATAGCTTATTTATTTAAAAAGCTGGAAGGAAGGCAATACTTAAGAAGTCTAACTAGTAAGTCTGCTCTCACTGATTGAATCCCAAACTTCTAGATTAACAAATCTCCACTGTTTGCTTACAGCCTTTTTCTGTTGTTTCTAGTTGCTTCATGCACACGTCTATCCACAATGCCTTTATCTGTTCTTGAGTAGGTCTTCTAATTCCTTGTCTTTCACAGCCTGTGTTGTATTTTGACTCAAAAATGTATTTCAGCAGTCTCTTCTTGGAATGAACTGTTTAGCTGCAAGCCCTTTAAATGTGACATGAACATTTGCCCTCAGAGGGTGCAGAAGAACAGTTGTACTGGGTCAGACCAAAGGTTCATCTAGCCCAACAGCCGCCTTCCAGGAGTGTCCAAAACAGATGCTTTTGGGAAGATGATTAAAAACCCGAAAACTTCTCTCCTCCTTGGTTATTAGCCAAGCCACCAGTGCAAGTCAGCATAGATGCCAAAGCAAGCAGGCCTGTGGGCAAATAGAATTTGGAAGTATTTTTTGCTGCTAGGTCTGGCGTGAGGTTATTTCATCGGTGGGCACATCCAGAACCACACAATACTATGTAGTCTGAACTAAATCTGCATGGTGATCAGCTTAGGCCTTGTGAACCCACAATGTGTGACTTGAACAAGCTCAGTAACAAATTGCGTGAAAAAGTTTTGAGGTTTTTTTTTACAGGTAAAATAAAGCTAAACTAAGCAAACACAGAAACAAGTTCTCTTAGCACTTTAAAGGAGAAAAATGCAGGAGAAAAATAGCATAGTTAGTAATGCCAAAAGGGAAAAGAACAGGAGGGCAAAAGTGGGTTTTTTTAGAACTCTTGAACACTTGCATGTTTTGTTGATTTAATTTGATTTCTAAATGAAGGAAGATGATGATGCAAGTGGGCAAAACAATATTTCCTGGCTGTTGATTGTATGTGTAGTTGTATCTGCAGATTTTTTTTTTAGAAGTTTCAGCCATTTTATTTTGAGCTTACTGCTATTAAATACAAATTATTACTCCAGCACATATCTCTCTGCAATCCTTTTCCTACATTTAGGATGACCAAGTTTCTCTCTCTGTAAGATGAACTGGACTTGCCACTCCACTGTATGGAGAAGGTGAAAAAGGGACGTGATTTTGTGGGAGGATAAAACCCCACATATTTTTTCTTTGTAAGCCTCCTGCCACCACTGAAGGGCTGTGCATATAAACTTATTCATGCTAGTATCCAAGGGCAATTGGGTTTCAAACGGGCCTACCCCACAAACACAGTTGGCAGGACTATCAAAACAAGTGTAAAGTGAAAGTTGGGGAAAGGGTAGGGGGAAATAAAATGCAAATTGTCTGTACTGTATAAATTATGCGTCAGAGAACTCTGAGTGGATCCAGCCAGAAACACAGAATGAATGATGACTAAACACAAAATTATTTGTAGCACCCCAAATATAGCCTGGAATCATTAGACTTCTTAAATCACTTCTGTATTGTTGCCGATTAGGTAGGTCTGAGCTCCAAAACTAGACTCTCTTCTTTCCAGCCAAAGCTGGACTTGAGGGTATTTGCTTTCCTCTGTTCAAGAGGCAGAGGGCAAAAAAGTCATGTAGCTGAGAGCCAACACTAGTAGGGGTCTGAAATGAGAATGGAAACAGCTTTTGCTGAGCAGAAGCCATAATGCCATGCTGCTACAGAACATAGTTTAGCGCTTCAGCAAACCCATATTTATAGAAAGCATCAGCACACAGCTATGGTCACATGTCTGAAGGTTGCCTTTCACCCCCTTGTAAATATTTTTCAAACAAGACAGAGGGGTGGGAGATGGGAGAAAGCTCAGATGATGTTTAAATTTCTGCAGCACTAGAATTTCAGTACCTGCTGCAGAACATCTAGTCTTTACCTCTCAAACTGAAATACCAAAACTTGCTCTCCTGAAGCTCTTGCCAGTTTTCACGCCTCCCTTCCACCCCCACAGCCTCACCACTACCGTCAGCATTTGCTATGCCATTTTGCTTCATTGCTCACTAGCTAAATATAAGTCTGAGATTTTTCTTTCTTCTGAAAGCTCTGCTGTGCCATAAGCACTGAATTCTGACAACTCCCCCACCCCAATTCGCTGAAAGCTATGGATTGCCTACAAAGGGACATAAGTCCATCTCAGGTGAAATGTTGGCTTCTGCGGCCAAGAAAGCTCTTGAGGCTGCCCATGCCCAGTGTCATCCAGCAGTGGTGATCCCTCAAGTCCAACAGAGCCTTCCCTTCAGGTGCTGAGGCAAGCTTTGTACTCCAGGCTTGGGTATTCTTGTTCACTAATGGCCCAGTTTGGTTTGAGGCGGACCTAAAGTCCACTTAATCTCTCAGCTTTGCTGGAAACACAGCTTTATGTTCAGCTCATACCCAACACTACAGCAGTCAGTGGTGTTGCTGTTTCTGCCCACCTCTTGTCTGGGAAGTGGGAGACCTGCACCTGAGCCCCTTCTGTTCCTAGATCCACAGCTCTGAGCTTTGAAGACATGCCCTAGTTACTAGGCTAGACACCTGCTTGTGCACCCAGAAGGAAGATGAGCTGCCAGCTTGAGCCGACCTCAACTGAATGAGCAGTGGGACTACTACATGAAGGTGGAGGTGCTTTGCTGGGAGGAGGAGGAACTGGAGTCCTGTTGCCATTCGAGGCCAGTTCATGCTTTATGAACATATACAAAAAAGAGTGCATTGAGAGCAGGGACTGCAGGCAAAGTGGATTGTAGGATGGATAGTTAAGGCTGGGAGGGACCTCAGGAGGTCTCTGGTTCAACCTTCTGCTCCAAGCAGGGTCAGCTGTGTGATCAGATCAGGTTGCTCTGGGTTTTCCAGTCTTGAAAACCTCCAGACGCAGCCTGCACAGCCTCCCTGGTCAACGCAATTCAGTGCATGGCTGTCCTCAGGGTGAAAAAGTTTCTCCTTGCATGCAGTCTGTGCCTCTCGCTTCTCTTCATGCCCAGTGTCTTCCCACTGTGCACTACTGTGACGAGCATGGCTCTATTTACTGGGTAACCTCATAGGTACTGAGCGACTGCTGTTAGATGTCCCTGGAGCTGTCTTGTCTTCAGGATGAACCAGCCTTGGTCCCTCAACCTCTCTTCACAGGGCAAGTGCTCTAGCCCTGACCGTCCTGGTGGCCCTCTGTTGACTCATTCCAGTTTACTGGTGCTTTTCTGTATTTGGGGGCCCAAAACTGTGTGCAATATTCTAAATACAATCTAACAAGTGCTTAGCAAAGAGGGATAATCCCTTCTCTTGATGTGCTGACAGAGCTTCTGATAATACAGCCCAGGACTGCTATATAACCTTCTGTGCTGCCAGGGCACGCTGCTGGCTCATGTTCAGCTTGCTGTACTTCATGACCTCTGGGGCCTTTCAGATCTGTTCCACCACCAGTGACTTGCCAAAGGACTCTGAAGTACTCTTTAGAAGCCCTTATGTCTTCATTGCCAGTATGGAGAATTTACTTACCTTAGGTACTCTGAAGGAAGCTTTATAAATCTGACCATGTTTACCCTACCGGTCTTTGTTCAAGACCAGTACTAGGTCACCTGAAGATGTTAATTAGGTGAAGTATGTGCTGCCTGGATGGTTATGTTAACTGTACAGTTCCCTGTTAACATTTTCAGAAGTACCTGAAGACTTAATGGAAAAGAAAACTATTATCCCCAATTCTATTCCTATTATCGCATCAATGTAATTTATACAAGTATTCCACTATAAACAGATGCAAGGGAATACAGTAGACCATGCATGTGCACGCACAAAAATTTGCTTGGTTACCACTGCTCCTGATAGTAGTGACTGCCAGAGTAGCGTCAGACTGTTTATGCACAGGAACAGGCATAACTACATACCTTTCTTCTTTTATTGCAGTCCACAGTTTGTACCCAACAAAAACTGAATGGGGTAGCACCACTACTCTTGTATCTGACTGCAGCTCATGTTCTCTTTCTTGTGTTCTCATCACCTTTCAGTGTCAGCTCTTTTCCTTTTCTTATTTCTCTACCCCTTTCTTAGCTGTTCCTAGATATGCCCTTTTCTTAGGATGAGCTTGTTCTCTAAAATAACTATTCCATGCTCTCATACTGCAGAGAGACAGATCATCTTCTCAATCTCTACTTGCAATTCTGAAATGCTGAAATTGGAGGTGATTGCCAAATTGTCAGGATGGATAAGCAGTGAGGGCTTATCCAAAGGTCACCATTGGAAGCTCAGGATATTTCAGGACAGTGGATTCAGTATAGTCTGCAAAATAGTTGTTTGCTTGTTTGTTTGTTATCAAATGCAAAGGCCTGATCCTGTAGTTCTGAAAATGACCTTATCGGCCTCAATGGTATTGTTGCATGACAGGGATTGCAGGATCAGATTCTCTAGGATGTTTGATAAATGATGCATGTCTCTGGGGAAATTGGCTTGTTTAGCCATTCATGAATGTATGCATTTTGAAAGAGCAAAATTTTGCTTACAGTTTCTGAAGTAAAAGAACAAATTTCCCGGCTACTTCTAAAAATATAACTATCTTTTAATGTCAAGATGCCAATTCTGAAACAACTCATATAATAGCATCTAATTTACAGTGAGGAATCATTATCTTCTAGCCGCATCACAGTTAGCTGCAAATAATGAAGTAAAGCTGTAAGGCACTTAAACAGAGGGAAAAGTTCACATTAATAAAAAAAGTAAATTAGCAAGACCATATTCACAGCTAGTGCTCCATCTGACATTCTCCCTCTGCCGCCTCCCCCACCTTTAATTTCAAGGATGAAGCAGATTGGTCTACAGCATTGACGAAAACATAGGCTTCTCTTCTTTCTCAGTGCAGCTTCAAAGAGCAGAAGACAAGTCCGTATCAGTTCTCTTGTAACCAATTATCACAGTGCCAGGACAGGAGGTCGCTGCGTTCTGTAGCCAGCAAAAGATGTGCGAAACACCAAAACCACCAAAATTACTGGCCTTGATGCATACAGAAGTCTTAAAACAGGGCTGGAAAGATGAGTGTTTTCCTCTTGCAAACTTCTGAAAACAAGGTAAAAAGCTGTAAACTCTGAATTTTAGTTACTCACAGTGTCAGTGGTACTCAGCTAATGCAGAGTGGTTTGGCCTCCAGGTGCAGAGAAGCTACCCAGCTCGGCAGCTTTTTCCTCCAGGTAGCGGAAAAGCAAGTACCTAAGCCAAGGCTTCAGGACCAACTGGGTGAGTGCTGCTGCAGCTGGGCACTGTGTTGGGACAACTGGAGGCAGCTGGTCTGGCTGCTTCCAAAGCATGGGTGGGGATCACCCAACTTTCCCTGCCACTTCCAGAATCTGACCATAGCATTGTCCTTCCCTTGGGGTACAACGGGCTGCTTCTGCCTGTGAAAACAGCCTGTTGCACTAGTAGAAATACTTTCTGGAAGGCTGAAGATCAGGAGTCAAATAGTACTGAAGACACATTCTGAGTGTAATACTAAGTCCTTCAAGAGAAAGTTTCATATTGCCATTCCCTTATATCTCAAAGGAATTTACATAAGGGAAGAGCTAAATCTGGTTTCAACTTCTAGGACAAGTTCTTGAAGCTTAGAAGTAGTAAAATGGGAGTTTGCTTAAGTACCCGTGATTCTGAGTGTTCACAACAAGACTGTATATTATGTCTAGGCAGGTGTGCTGAAAGTGTCCGGATAGCTTGTAGGTTGTAGACTCTGCCTTAATTTAATCTTTCTTGAATGTGAGAGATCAGATTTCTTACTAGACAGTCATCTACTAGGTAGTCTAAAAAGAAAACTTTAGTTTAAAAAGCAAACAAACAAACCCTTTCTTGTTCTCCCTAGGAAACTAGAGCACAAAACTGAAGGAAACTTCTGGGGCAGAGTATCCAAACCTCTGCATGTAACAATGGCTACAAGGATCTACAAAGGATGTACAAAACTCTTCAGGTGCTTCACCATGGGCACCTTATACATGTGTTCGCGTTTGCTGCAAAGCCTAATCTGTCACAAGAAGCAGGGAGGGATCAAGATAGTGTTAAAACCCTACTCCCCACAACTGCAGACCACTAGCAGTGTGTGTGGGAAATGTTCTTCAAGAGTCTGAGCAAGATATGCCTCAGACTATCCTGGAGCCACGAGCACTGTCCATGTTATACTATTTTCCAGTTAGACCTTGGCTTTGGCAGTATCGAGGCCTTCAGAAGGACAAAGATCCCTGCTCTGATTGAGAAGCCTAACATACATCAAGGGAATAAATATACTTTTCTTGTCCCCAAAGGTGAGCAGTCCAGCCCAGCCATGCTCACATAACAGAAACATACAAAGTGGTCAGGTCAGGTCTCTCTCCTTCTCCAGGATATCACAAATGAAAGACAGTCTTAAAGGTTTTTGAGAGGGAAGACAAATTGCCTTGGACGTAAATATCTCAATGGTCTTTGGAAGTTTTAGTCCCTTTGCCTATTGAATTTTTCCCAAAGCATAAACAGAGATGCTAGGTTTATTAACATAGTTTATGAAAGATGTTGGAGTAATTATCTGGTTCCACATGGTATGTTAGGAGACATGAGATTAATAAACGTGGCTTATTATTAAAAAAGAAAAAATTGTTGAGGAGGTAAGATAAGCTATGCACTGCAATATGCTTGCTTATCAAGCCCTTGGTCTTGTAATCTTTGAAGCGCATCAGCATTTCTGGATGCATAAGCTGTTTCTGTGAAGTAAGTGTTTTCTGTGCCCTGCTTGAACTGGATGACAGAAAATACCATTGTCAGATATTTAACTTTCTCAAAGTTTAAACAAATAAAAAGAACAAAAAATCCCCAAACAAATCTAGACATTTAAGCACACGTACAACTAATTATGTTAATCTCACATAAGTAGTTTTTCATAGCATGGTGTCCCAAGTTGGCAAGATAAGATATCTCCTAAATAAGTTGGACTGGACTGTATTATCCCTATGGTACAGAGAGACATTTTGGAGTTCTTAAAATCTTCCTTCCAGACAGGCTTTGGTCCAAGTGCTGGGTAACTCCTGGGTAATTTGGGTTGATGGGTTTTGGTGATTGGTTTGGTTTGGGTTTTTTTAATTTTTTTTTCTTTTTTTTTTTTTTTAATTCTTTGTTGGGTGTGAGCATGTTAATCTTCAAGAAACTAAAAGTCTGGAGGTTTATAAAGGACTTATAATAGAAGTAATGAGACAGTTTTAACAAAGCACCTGTTTTGAGCTAATTGTCTAATGTGTAATGAAGGGTTAATGTTTTTTAAACGGATTCCTGGATCTCTTTTGAAAATGGATGTGTTAAATTCCCTCATTACGTACATCTGTGATATGTGCGCCTCTGGTAGATGAGGTACATATATTTGCACAGCTTTCTGTCATTAATTTCTACTTAGATGTGAATCGGCATTGTTATTGTTCAGCAATCCTGTGATTGTGTTGTCCACCCTAATTAACAAACAGCTTCCTTATAAGTAGATTAATAGAGGTAGTCCCATTACCTAAAGTTATTTCAGTCACTGTGTTATAGTGCACCTCATTAGAGAATTGTAAAATGAAGCAGCATTTCAATTAGCTATTACACAGCACCTGATTCTTTTTGTTTTCTCAGCTATTCTTTTAAATGGGTTTTTGAGAAGGCCCTGACCTCTCCCCGGCATTCTTGAGCACAGCACAGCCTTCTGTGAAATGTCACTGAGCTTAAGAACAACAACAAATATAGCTAACTTCTCACTGTATTGCTAGAGAAAACTGTAATGGAAAACTATGTTCTGATTAATGTAAAGAGAGAGGTTTCTCTTTAAAAAAAGTCAGTGTACAGATACTATGAGGTGTGTGGTGTCACTGAAGAACTTGGTACAGTTGCTTAGCCCAAATGCTAAATTACTATGTAAAAGGGTAAGACCATAAGGTAAACTAGAAAATTGCAAGCAGCTTTCACATAGGAAAGTCAGAAATGATGGCAGAAGACTGTCACATCTGCCTGTGCTGACTAGTGCTGCAAAAACATTTATGTGAAGCTAGTAGTGCTATGTCCAGTTCTGGGCCCCACAGTACAGGGGAGATATGGACATACTGGAGAGAGTTCAGTGAAGGATCACAAAGATGATGAAAGGACTGGAGGAAAGGTTGACAGAGCTGGGACTGCTCAGCCTGGAGAAGGGAAGGCTCAGGGGCATCTCATCAATGTCCATAAATACCTGAAGGGAAGGTGCGAAGAGGACAGAGCCAGTGAAGCCCAGTGACAGGACCAGGGGCAATGGGCACAACCTGAAACACAGGAGGTTCCCTCTGAACATCAGGAAACACTTTTTTACTGTGAGGGTGACTGAGCACTGGCACAGGTTGCCCAGGGAGATTGGGGAGTCTCCATACTTGGAGATACTCAAAAGCTATATGGACATGGTCCTGGGCAACTGACTCTGGGTGTCCCTGCTTAAGCAGGGGGGGTTGGAACAGATGACCTTCAGAGATCCCTTCTAACCTCCCTGGGTTTATGTAGGAAATGTAATGCAAACCACACAAGAGTAGAGTAAACCTGTCCCTCTGCTGAATGTAAGGGTCAGCTAATCACTGATTTTTAAGAGCTCTTATTGATCTGGGTTCTATGAAATAAATTTTTAAAAATCTAGAAGGTAATTCATGTTAATTCAAACTTCAGCATGCTGAAATGGCCGGATTTGCCATTACATTAACAAACTTGCCCATAAATGACACAGAGAGCCTTTCCTGTCATCATAAGTTAAGCATCCACCTTCATGAAGTGTCTGTTCCTGTTCTGAATGGCAAGGTTAGGGTGTGCTCAAGTTCCCTGCCATGTTGGCAGTTTGGGTCAAATTATACAAGGCAGGGTGAAGCAAGTGAAACCATTGTTGAGTTCTTTGTTGTATCTACAGACTTGCCAACAGTTTAGAGAGCACATCCACAGGTAGAGGAGAGGCAGGGAGAAAGCAGAGTTACCTGCTGCTTTCTTGTGGTGAAGAGTTACTGGTGAACACCTGAAAAATTCAGTCTAGGGACTGAGCCAGCTGGCTCTGCACAAGGAGGATGGGTGGTTGGTACCCGTTCTCCTATCTCACTTCCTCTTCTGAGGGAGGCATCAAACCACTCTGATGTGGGAGTAGTGGAGATCTTTGAAAAAGGGACATATTTAAACAGTGGGCATTGCCCCCTCAAAATTTAACTAATACAGAGTTCTACGTTTCTGATCCTTTCTTTCAGAGATGCTCATAACCATAATTTAGATTAACACTGAATTTAGAAAGAAAATCAGCCAAATGTTCCTTCTGGAATTGTTGGGGAAGGTGAGTCCTAAATACCTGAGCCACATCAGTTCCTTGCAACATGAACACAGAGAGGGTAATGGTGGTCTTGGACTCTGCTGTTTTCCATCTCTGCATGGAAACCTTGATTCATGGACAAAAAGCTGCCTCCATCACAGAAAACAACAAAAAACCCCCAAACCTCAAACACAAAGAGAAGCAAATGAGTTTGTGGTGGTATAGAGGAGATTTTTTTTCTAAAACCTGAATCTTATAGGTTATCTTATAGTTTAGAGAAGTGCATGTTATATATCTGTTGTAGCTGTACTTCACAGACTCAATGGGCATCATTGAGTTCAAAGGAATATAGTTAGTCAAGTGGCCCTGAAGAAGTCAACTCCAGTACTCAGAAACTTCTCTGTTGTAGTTATAGATGATATTTCAAGTAAGGTCAGACAAAGGTCATAATAAGGATTATTGTTATTCTATGCTATGATCATGTCTTTTCAAGAGTAAGGTATCTAAGAAGAATATAAAGTATAAAATATTAATATGACATACAAGATTTCACTTTTTTATTTGTCTTTGCTATAGGAATTAAGTAGTTAGTAGAGTAGCCGTGCACTAAGGGAACATGTAGGTTCACAGCATTGTTCTTACAAATTAGGAGTTTAAACTAGAGCATAGAATAATGTAACACTGCTCCATGAAAAGTGTTTGGGTTTTTTTTAATGAAATACCATGGCATAAGATTCAAAGATAAGGGTGTTTATTACAATGCGGATGGTGTATAGAACAATGCAGAAAACTTAGTGTAATACAAGACTTGACCCAAGGCATGAAAATCTAATTGAATGGGAAACTGCTGCACTGAAATATTTGAACCAGAGTGTTTTAAGTAATTTTTTTTTTCCCTCCCTCAAGGCTGTTTACTTGAATTGCGTGGTTGGATGAATACAGCATGAATATCAATCCAAGGGAAGTGCTGGTGAAATTTTAAACACAAAACTATCTTTCTAGTAGTATGCAATCAGATTGTATTTCCGGTAGTCTAGGAAGATTTTTTTTCTGTTTGCTTATTTGACTGAACATATACAACTACTATCATTCTAAGGATTAAGCACTAGAAGGCCAAAACATTGGTTTATTGATTTAATCTCTCTTATTTTTGGTTAGCAGCACTGCTGTCATAAATTTTTTTATCATTTGAGCAAGCTGAATCAACCTGGGGTATTCAGACTTATAACACACCTTGTTTTCAATGTACATTTCCAGTTTGGAAAATACAATTAAGGTAGACTGTTGCATTTACCTTCAGTCATGCTTAAATGAGAACTGAAAATAAAAAATAAAACTCAACGCTTCCTATGCAGAGATCAAAGACACATGAGGGGAAAGTGGGGATAGAGCAGGGATTGAAGACTAAGCTGGATCATTGCTACTGGGTGAAATGGGAAGCATGGGAGAGGTGGCAGCTATGTTAGGAGCTAGTCCTTCACATGCCATACAATCTGACCCCTTTCATGCTGATAGCAACAGGAATGAGCAGCTTGCTGTCTTATTTTACTCCTCTCTTCTGTCTTTTCCTTAAAGTGCAGTGTTCAAAACCGGAGACTCAGTCATGTTTTCACCAGTGTTGAGTAGAGCAGACTAGAACCCTATGCAATTTCATCTGCAGTAGATGGTGTTCTTGGTGAGAAGGACTCCTATTTAGTTCTGGTGTACTTGAAACTCCAGTCCTTGGAGGTTGTGGTCCTTGTTTTGCAGTGAGTGTTAGATTTAGCAATGGGAAATCAATCATTTTGTTCTTCATTGTCTTTCATCTTCTTGCACCACATCCAATTTATCATAGTCATGTTGCCTTTGTCCTTCAGAGTATTTTGCTACTTCTTCATCTTGGTGTCATCTATGTACCTCCTTTTTTCATGTTTTTTGTATGAATGTTAAATCTGTTCTTTCCTCAAGTCATTGGAAGGTGCTGAAAAGAGACCAGCTAGGGACATACAGATGCTTTTCATTGGAAGTGCTTTTCCAAGTCTGGCAATAATCCTTGCTCATACGTATTGTTGCAACTAGTCATGTATTTCATCCATGCTTGTGCATATAGCCTCCCAAACTGGTGTTTTCACTTCGCTCAAGGTCGAACAATACTACACCTACTGCTTCCCCTCTACCTTGGTTCCCATATAATACTAATGGGGTCCCTCAAGCCAGAGCACTCGGTTCAGGAAGTCCCTTGCACTTGCTCTTTCAACAATGATATGTCTAACTATCTTTCAAAGCCATCTAAAGTGAAGAGAGGTTGTTAAATGTACCAGTCCAAACAAGGTATAACCTGACCAGTAACTGAAGTCTATTATCTCACAAGTCATTTACACCAGTGTGAGATTTTTCTTTGAACTCAAAGTAGGTTCCAATAATTCCAAATGGTGCTAAGGGAATATACAGTTAAGCAAAATTTTCTCCTGGTTGAATAATACCTCCTAGTCTTTCACTATTCTGTAAAGGTCTAAAATGGCAAGTGGCTTTTAATATTAACCTAAAAAGTTACAGAAGTAGAACAAGGTTAACTGTTTTATAATTGCTGTTTCCTTTGCTTAGTCTCCACTCAATGTGCAATGCCATTAGCTTTACAATTTCATAAAGCTTTCTTGAAAATTATTACAATCATTACAAGGTTGTCTTATCTACTTTCTGCATGTATTTAAAATTTTATCTAAAATTTTAAAGCAAGCAATGCACTATCTTTATGGTTGTCTAGGAATCTTATTTCTCTCGCATTTCTTTCAAGGCTTATCACACTGCGCCTGAGTGGAACAGCAATTGCTTCTGATGCACTGTTTATGCAGAAGCAGCAATGTCCGTCATGGCTTTAGCATAACTGCATGTTAATAAAGTATGGCTAACCAATAAACTGCAAGCTATGTAGCCAAGGTTTTTATAAATAGACAACAATTTCTTGTGTTTCAAATCTGTTGCTCAATTTAACAGAACTTAAATAGGTCTCTGATCTCGGAGAAAAATAAGTGTCTGTCTACAATGTGGATCTCTTGAATGTTGTCTGATGTTGAATGCAAAGGTGCCAATTGCTCCCCAAAATCTTATCTATGCTGGAACTATCATGCTAAACATAAGATGCCGTTTGAAGTATGACAGCAAATTTATGGTGTGTCTGTAAGTTACAGCTTTTGGCCCTATCAAACAGTAAGGGGGCCAAAGCTCTGCAGTTTGCAAGAAGGATGAGCTATCCCGTAAGACCAGCTTTTACACTCAGTAAAATAACAGGGTAAAATATTCTGTTTTGAAATCACTAAGCAGGAAAATTGAGCTATAAAAAAAATAGTGTGGTTATGGAAAATTAATCTTGGAAATGGGACTGAATAGTTAAACTGGTGGAATTAGTGTGTGGGGGAGAGCTGACGAGTTATAGCTTTGGACTTCATGAAACCTTACTTTTTCAGCTGATTTTTGGAATCATGTCCTCTGTGAGTGGACCTACTATTGGGGTATCAACAATACGAGTTTTGCAAACATTACTTACTCCCAGTATTGATGCCAAAAGGAGAAAACAGCACAAGCATCTCCATGGCTGCAAAGAGGGCCATTAAATTTAATGTTTCATTTGTTGAGTAGGTTAGACTGTATATAACAAAGTTTACATTGGTTTTTCTTGAGCAGACTATAGAAATTAGATTCCATTAGGACCCTAGTAAAATTTGGATTCTATGATATCCATGTAGGAGTAATACTTTTGTCTTGTCTTTTGCTGATTTCTTTCTTGCTTCTGAAAATATGAAGAAACAGTTGCCTAAGGAGAAAGTCTTTATAATTCTAGACACTAGCAGTTAGGGACAGCTTAAGTCTGGCTCTTGAGGATAGTACTTGACACTTGGTAATTAAGAATTTGTATTCCTTATTAGTTTTGACTGTAATATTGCATAGCGATTTCATGTTTCCGCAAAGTACAGATAGCCCACTCTGATGCTGTAATCAGTGTGGTACTGCAGTTTGTCAATATTGCACATAGGCACAGGCTACTTTACTCAGGATGGAATAAATCCCATCTTGCCCCAACATATCAGTAAAAGAAAATTAAAACAGATGGGCAAGAAACCCTCACTCTGCATAAAACTTTGTTTTATGTTTGCACTGCAAACTCTTCTGGAACATTTAGCAATTTAAAAAAAAAAAAAAAAAAAAAAAAAACACAAATAAAGCGGGATTGAAGCGGTACCTGAAAGGGACAAGATGCAAAGTCAAAATTTTTAGAAGTTATTTGACCTCATGAGGGCTTCTATACAGGCTGTTTACTGACATAAACATATCTAACCTAGTGGAAAGATAAAACTGACCTGTACAACACTAGTAATGAATGATTACTGTCTTGCAGTCTACAGTCAGCTCTGAGAAGGCCTCACAGGTATATATTGTTTGTTTGGGAACTACATCTCAAGGAAGTTGCTGACTAACTGAAGAGTTGAAAGAACAGCAAAGACCAGGCAGCAAATAATGGCCTCTAAGAAAAGGCTTGAAAGCATTATTCTTCTTTAATCAAGATGAGATGGAGGGAAGGAATGTAAGTGTTCAGTATACAAAGGGCTGTTACAAAGAAGGGAGGAAAGTGCCATCTATATCCCTGGTAGGCAGGATGGAAGGAAACAGGCTGTAATGTCAGCAAGAAAGTTGGATGTTGGAAATTACCTCCACTGATGTGAGTAGTGATGTGCAGCAGGCAGCTACCTGGTGAACTTGTGGAGTTTTTACCATCAAAGATCCTGAGGTACATGTTGGACTTGAGTAGTTTGGGCATAGTCTGTCACCTGGCCATGAGACAGGATTCACTAAGTGAGCTTTGGAGCTCAGCTTTTCTGTGATTCTATGATTTCTGGCTTTCTACTCACTGCAGAGGTGTGCTTAGTAACCAGGCAGAAAGCTATCCTTAAAACAGTGCCCTAAAATTGCAAAATGCTATACTCTCCATGTCATGGGTGGAGAAGAAGCCGGGTCCATCACAAAGTCTGTCCAGATCAAGCAGATATCAGCTTTTTCTCTGGCTCCTATTCTCTCCCCTGTTCCCAAGCACCTGCACTCCCATGGAAGAAGCACCTGGGCATATATTAGAAGCTGCATCCCAGTTCAGCCCAGTTAGGACAACTGGGAGACTAGGAACTGGAGGGTACCTCATTCCTCAAAGTAGTTTTCCATGCAGCCCCTGTGGTCCACAAGAAGTGATATGAAATTTGTGGTGAGGTTATGGGAACCAACATGTCTGTTACAGGTTACACTTCTCCTTCAGCAAAAAAATGAGTTTCTCCAGCTACTTCAGCAGACAACTTGTATTAAATTACACACTTAGCCTAGTTCATGCTTGAGTGCGAACACCTTTTTCAGACTAATCCTGGAAGTAAATGTTATAGGAAAGAACCTCGATTTAGCTCTTGCAAGCTATTAGTCCCTGTTTTGTTCAACAAGACACAACCTGAAATAATTCTCCCAGAAATTAAATTTTCAGGTCTGTGCATTGAAGGATGTAGTGGAAAAGTAGTAGCACAATTGTTTCAAGCTTCCTAAATCACCGTTCAGGTGGAGCTTGCTTCATGGGGGGAAAAAAACGTAAGTTTCGTTATTCATTTTCTTTCGTTCTACAGACAATATATTCCAGTGTTAAAGTGACTGAAAAGAACATATTTCATGCCTGTATGCTACTGAAATAACTATTTCATTATGCTGTGGTGGGGATAATTATAGGAATGATGTTGGCTGGATATGAAGGGCTGAACAGTACAAACCATAGCTGGCAGTATATGGAAATACTTTACTCTGAGATCTTGCAGAAAGTTGTCTCGCTAGTGATGCTTTCACCCATCATTTTGACAAGACCATACAAATGTTTTTCAACAGTACAAAAGAAACTGTTTCAAGATGGGACCTGAGCAAGTGTTACTACCACTACTTAGTGTGTTAGATATATTGAAGCCCAGAGTATATTTTGATAAAATGGGTTTTGTTATGGCCATCGAAAGTTTTGTCCTCTCTAGTTTTGTTAATGGGTGGTGGACTTTGAAAAGAGAATAAAAGACCCATTACAGCAGTAGTTGCCATTCTCTTCTCCCTCTGAAGTTAATAAATCAGGCAGAGCTGTGAGGTAGCAGGCTTTCTGGTGGAGCACATCATGTTGTCCTCCTATTCGTAAATTACTTTTTCTCCTACAATGTCAAAGTACACTGTAAAATTGAGTTACTATGTTATGACTGAAATAAAGCACTCTGAGGCTGAAATGGGAGCTCTAGTTCTGTGCAGAGATTTCCAGTGTGCGCTATTGCACACCTCTGAGGACACAACCTGTTGAATGCTAAGTATTACTGTCAGGCCTTGGCAAGACTTGTTTCAGTATCAGCTATATAATACTCTCTGTTCAGCTTCCTTTTTTCAGATGCTGGCAGTAACCTCTTGCTTTCATCTTTTGAACTGATATTTTTTTCCATATTTTGGCCTTCCCTGTGGAGCCAGATGTTTGTTTTCAGAAGTTGGAATAAACAGAATTTCAACCCCTTCTGTCAGAAAAGAATGAACAGAGACTATTCCTCTGCTGTAAAAATAAATTCTGCTCTTCTATTTTTATTTGAAAATGGAAGTCTGGCAGGGAAATCATTTTGAAACTATGATTGACCTCATTTTGAAAAGGCATTGACTTTGATTTCTCAGTTCTGAAATACACATCAAAAATAAAAAAAGGTATAGAGGGCTTGGCGGGGGTTGTTGCTGATTGAAGAGAGAAGCACTATATTCATGCTAGAAGACCTTCGCTGCTTGTGATCTTACAACTACATTAAAATGGCAAGCCATTCTATGGAAAGCTATTGATGTTGAATTCAGCAGAGAAAACTGAGAAGTAGAGAAGGTTTCTGGGGAGACGACCTTGTGAACTAGCTAGTACGCACATAGTATGTTGATAAGACGCTACCTTTTTGAATGTCTGCATAGGACTAACAATCCAGTGCTCTTATAGGAGCACAATCAAGGATGCTCTAAGTCTTCTAAGCATTAAAGTGTTGAGGAAAGTGGCTGCCAGAGTCCCCAAGAGGACAGAACAAAAGTCCTGTTTTAGAGGATTAAGGTTTAGAGAGGAAAGGACTTGTTCTTGCAGACCTTAATACTAGCTTCATTTAAGAATTTGTTATACAACAAATTAAAATGGAGTCTCAATGGAAATGGTGCAGGCAAGCACAGCCCAGTGCTTTTATGGAATCTGATTTGGTAAATGTGTGTCACTATCTTTGGTCTGAACCTGAGTGCTATTGGAGAGGGGTTGATGACCATCATAGGACTCAACTGTGTTTCTTTTCTCTTATCACCTTTTGTAATGTGCCTTGGAACATCAATCCCAAGGAAAACTGGGGACCAGGCCATGTAGTTCAAGGGTTCTCTTAAAGCAACTGAAGCAGCATGTAGGTTGGAGCTGGTTGTACTTTAGGCCTTCCTTGACACCTTGGCATAGGGCCTCCAAATCTGGGAAGTTTGATTTTTTTTTTTTTTTTTTTCTTCCCCCCCCTTCCTGGTCTCCTGGTATAAAAACATTTTTTAGGCATTGTGCCAGGTGTTGTGGATATTCCTATGCTTACTTCCAGCATAGTTCCACAGCTTGAGAACTTCTAACCTGTGGTCAACAGGATAAATTAATTGCTACACTGAGTCATTAATGATCAGTTTATGATGAAAATAGTAATTCTAAGTGATCTTTTTGAGGAGGAAAAAAAAAATCAAGTATTTAAATGCAGTCAACCCATATCTATCATACCTAAATCTGGAAACAGGACAGTTTTGCATTAGAAGTCATTCTGTGTTTCCCTGTGCCACTTCTGAGTTTGTCTGTCTTCAGAAGCTACCTTTTATATCCCACCTAAAATAAATATTCTTTTCTATGCATCCTGAGTCTAGTTAAACTACCTCTCCAGGCTCAGTAGGATGCTAGACTCTGTGTTGTTCCTGAACTGTTTGAGGGGTTGTCCTTGCAAAGCTGGCTGCTACTCATTAGCCTGTGTACTATGAATCCTTCACATCAGTCAGCCGGATAAGTATCATTCATAAATAGTTATACAGAAACTTCAAATATGCCGTAAGTTGCAAAGGGAGGGCAAGCTAATAATAATAAAACAAGGGCTGGAGGAAGGGAGATAACAAGGAATGCAAAAGCTGCTGGTGGACTTTCCTTTCTACACACCATTCTTTTCCTATTCCTTCTCTATTTTGTGCCCTCCTTCTGCCTTTCCTCCGCTTCTGTTTGCAACAACATTGACCTGCTGTGAAGGTCGCAAAACAAAAGGCAGAGCTGGCTGACTTCATACCTGACATGGACTGAATGCAGCAGTTGCTCTGCTCTGCCTTTACTACGTCTAATGAGCGTTGAAAACAAGTGTGGGGAAAGAACCACCTCAGTTCAGTTACACAGTTCTCACTTCAATAATCCTTCAACCCTGGTTATCCCGGAGTGTTAATGACTGGGCTGTAGGAACTACAGAATGAAATACCATTAAAATCGCTTATATTAACAATCTCTCTCTCTAAGTGAGGTGGGAGTGTGCATCATCCATCAGCTCTATTGACCTAAGTCAGTCTCAACTCTTTTGATTTGAGGTATTGACAATTTTATTCTAATGGGGTGAACTATTACCATTGGAAGTCAGCAGGGTACTGGTGATGATGCATCCAAAGAAGGAGCCTAATAATAACTTGAATGCCACTGAATCAATAGTGGAATCATCAGTGAATAAGTACTGTGTTTTTCAGGCTTTAACAAGGCTTGAAGGCATGTTGTATGTGAACCAGTAGTGAAAAAGGGGGGAAAAGATCTTTCCCACTGTAGAAGCAGGATGCTTTGTTATAGCAACAGCATTAGAAATGTTTTTGATATTTAGGATGGAGTAGACAGAAATCATTAATCATACAAATGTGTCAGGGCAACAGTCAGGGTGCCTCTTGAAGGTTTTCTTTGTTTTGTTTTGTTTCCTTTTTGGAGGGCACTTTTGCTTCTTACTTTTTTCCCTTTTCCACTAACAGGCAAGTTCATTAGAGCAAAATAACCTCTGCCTTATGAACAGGAGAAGGTTTTTCTCATTGGTATTTTTGTGCAATTACTTTATGGCAATAACATTTGAGATAATAAGCCAGATTCCCTCCTGATGAAAGCAAATGTGGTTACATTGGAAGTAAACATAGTTAAGCATTCAAGAGATAAGTAAGACAGAAGTCTCAGCTTTGCAAGAGACACAAATAACCTTATAGTACAGCTTAATTCTCTGCTATTAAAATCAATGAGTAGAGCATAACAGTAATAACGTTTAATTGAAATAAAGCACTATTGCTGTTTTAGATGTTTTGATTTGTGGTCTCGGTAGGATGGACAATGGGAGAGCTAGGAGGACTTATGTATGGTTTGGTGTTTTTGTTTTTTTTTTTTTTAATCTACCTATTTAATATATCTGGCTGTTTTCCAGTAGTTGAGATCATGAAAAGACTCTACCTAGAAAACAAAAAGAACACTTATCAGGTATAGGGGAAATAATACAAATGCCTTGGGGAGTGTACTATATGAAATGAAGATAATGAGAACCACCTCCCATAGTGGATGAGGAATGATCCTCTATCACACCTGCAGAAGATCCTTGCAGGTACCCATTAAAGGATAAAGTCAGTGAAGCTGCACCATCTTTCCTGAGCAGAATATTGCCCTCTGAGCTGCAGGTTTGCAGACAGATACTTACCCTTTTGGAAAGATAGGCTATACTCTGCCTGTGAAATAATCCTCAACACTGTTTCTCAGTATTAGGTTAACTCTTTGAGATGTTCATTTGGAGAAATACTTAAAGTTTAAGAAAATGAAAAAAAAAAAAAAGGTAGTCAGCTCACCAACACTCTGCCTGCTAACCATCTTGTGTTCCCTGCCCTGTGCCAGTGTCACTCCCCCTCATTTTTGCCGGCTGCGCTGTGCAAGTGAGCAATTCTCCCAACTCAGGCAAAACGACCTGGGTTGGTTCAAGCTGCGAGATGGGTCTTTGTGTGTTTTGATGGAAGGGGATTTGAGGAAGGCAGAAATCCCCAGCACCAGGTGCTAGCGAGCAGCTGGGGTGGGCTGGCAGGAAGGAGGTGCGAGCTTCCACTGGCACAGCTGGCAGTGGGAATGCACATTTATCTCCTTCCTGTGTATCGGCTAGAAACAGCTCCAGTTGCTTTCTTTTCTTCCTTCAAAATGAGGAAATTGTAATAACAACACTGGTTCAAATTTGTCTCCTCTCTCTGAATATCAATCAGAGAATAAATGAGATGCTGCATGAACCATGGCAGTATTTCAACCTCTAGTGCTAGTCTTCTACCAAACCCTCACTTGCAGTTCTGATTCTGCAAGCATCTTGACCTCTGACATTTATTTGTTTTGGTCACAAATCGCCTTCCTGAGAGTGGTGAACAACCATGTATGCGAAGTCGCACTCCCAACTCTAACACATCTATTTGTTTGATAAGATCTCTTCTAAATAAATTCCTAATATATTTCTCTAGATTAGCACAGGGCATGCTTGGCTTGTTTTCTGCCATGTTTCTCCCCCTAAGAAAACCAGAAATGGCTGTGGGCTGTGTTTTGTTGTACTTTGGATTTTCTCAAGGACAAAAGCAGCGTATCAATGGTTTGGTTTTTACTTCCTTTTGACTTAATACTGATTAATACTAAGGAGCATCACACAGATCTGTTTTCATGTCACGTGACAGCGTAGATAAGCTTTCTGTTTTCAAGATCCTGAGGACAGTAAGCTAAAAATCTACACATCTCAAGCTCAGTGTTGAAAACTGTGTTTTACATATAAGCCTGCAATATATTGTATCACGATTACATGTCTAGTGAACCACACTGTACTGGCCTTCAGCAGCAGCTAGCTTTGCGATTTTTGTGATAACTCATCCATTAACAAATATGCAGCATCCCTGGGCATATATAGGAATATAGTATATGTAAATCAATCCATCCATAAGCTCTTTGGCTACACCAGGTTGGCTTGTGGTGCATCATGAATTCTCTTGTGGGACAGACTGTTCTTAGGTTTCAATGGAACAGAAATGCCTGTTCATGAGTTGGGTCCTTGTGTGACACAATGGGTGGGTTTGGTTATGGTGGTGTCAGGGTTGCCAGTTCATTTCTGCCTCTTCTAAATGACTTGGAGGAGAGCAGATCCAGCACACTGAAACAAAGCTCAAAGGAGAGGTTGCAATGATGGTTCCATCATGTGGAATGCAAAATGGTGTCCGTGGTTTCTTCATGCCAAACTAAGTCATTTAGGATGAACTGGGATCAGGTCCAAATGTCGGTCCCACACCTGTCTTCTACAAGGCAAGCATCAGGATTTATTGTGCTATAGAGGATTTTTTAATTGATAAGGAATTGTACTGATACATTTAGCAAAGTACCTACTAATAATAAGGAAATAAAAAAGCTTCCTAGCAGCACTGTAATATGCTAACAGTTTTTTTCTGTAAACTCATGGAAGATGACTGTCTATGTATCAAAACAAACAAGACAGCTCAGCTGAAATTCAAGTTAGGAATGATGCATTCATAAGCTTGAGAAAAACAGGAAAGGAGAAAAAGGCAGTAAAGGATGGAAGATTTTTGTCTGAGTGGCTGCTGCTATTCACAGCTGTACAGAGAAATCAGGGAACTTAGTCTATTTGCTTCATCCTCCTCTTTCTCCTTCCCTGCAGACTTGTCTTGAGTACTTAGGTGGTGGTTGAGAATTCATGGAAGGAAAATAAATGCTTATGCAAAGTGAGGGATGCACACTTTTGCAGCCTTCACCTATGTGCAAGGGATGGGTGTGATAGTGTATAACTGTTTTAACTGCGAACTGATCTTTAAAAAGGTGTGGTTACCACAGCAACTGCCACATAGTTGTGATTTACAGCATGACACTTCTTGCATGCTCCGCAGCACAATCACTCTCCCCCTGGTTGGAGTCTCTCTGGTTAACTGGTGCCCATTTGGCACCGCCTCCACTGCAGCTCCCACCTCCCCCCGCAAGGTGACCGGCCGTCTCATCTCGTGGAGCAGAGGCAGGTGGTAAGGACCGATGGCTGCTTTCATTTTGGCTGCTGCATTTTGGCTTGATCAAAGTGTTGATGACCTTAAGGCACAAGGGTCCCATGGTCACCTCTGTGATGAATGCAGCGTAGAGTAGCAGCCATGGGAGGTTTGCCTTTCAATGCAAGAAAAAAGAGAAATGAGTGCAGAAATCAAAGGAAAGCTTGATTACAGTTGCTTGCAATTGACCTCAAGCATCCTATTTTTTTTTTTTTCAAGGCTTTCTCACCTTTGGTTTTTCTTATTTGCAAGGACATTTTGTGGCTGTGCTGATAAAGCAATTGCATAAATATGAAGCTTCTCATGACAGTGGTGCAAATGTGTGCTCTGATCAGTGCCATGCGTGTATCCATTTGGTTGTTGAGGAGCTGCAGTTTTGGCAGTGTGTTATGTAAGGGGGTAATTCTGTTGGGTAATAAATTCATGAGACCCAAGGAAAGGCTGCTGCTGTAATAAATAGATGCTGTAGTAAATAGCTGCTATCCATATTTCTACAGACAGATAAAAATTATGCATAAAAGAGGTCCAGAGGCAGTTTCACTTTCTTGGTTTTCATAACTAATTTGAGCCACAGCTTTTAGTTTGGCCTCTTCCTTTCTGTTTTGTCCAAACGCATTTTTATGTCTTGCTAAGGAGAAAAGTAATCTTGATGATTGCATTTTCAGAACTTCTAATGCATTTTAATGAAATCATGGAAATACCTCGAGGTGGTGATTGCAGGCTAGCTTCTTTATTGTTGTACCCCAGTAAAAAGTGAATATTTGAAGGTAAAGATGAAGGCAAGCCTTCTGGAAGACAGGTCTACATTGCTCAAAGTAGCAAGGGGCACCCTTAAACCACTTTGGCTTGCCTTGGTAAACAACTGGATTAAGTTACCTCAGACTTTGCTACAGCACTGTAAGTGAATAATATTTTCTTTAAAAAAAGTGTATCTCTTCTAAAATAGGCAAAAGCTAAGCATAGAAGAATAAGAAAAAAAAAAAAAGAACAGAAACTGTAGACAACTGCCTTGTGCTGGATTCAGAAAGATATAAAAGCTCTTACAAATCTCTTATGCCAGTTAGTCCCTTCAGAGAGTAAAAGTACAGAATGGTAATTATTGCAGTTTTCTTTTTGGCTTTCTAGTTTAGCTTTTTCCATGAGCAAAGCAAAAGGGATATACACATTAATAAAGCAACATCAAAGGAAAACAAGCCAGCCAGAAAATAAAGGACTTTCACAATGCTGTCTAAAGGAACATAGGGAAGTCAGCTCAATAGCACAGATCCTGTTTGACATAGAATTAGCCATCACTGCTGTAATAGCTAGGGAATACTTGAATGCAGCATCAACATGATATTGTTACTATAGCATACATCTCCTGGGCCTCCTTGTCTCATTACTGGTTTAGATTTCATATATAGCACTAATAATTTGCAAGCAGCATGGTAGCAAGAGACTTCTTACGCAGCTCGTATCTGTGAGGACATAAGAAGCTGGGGAGAAATGACGCTAATTTTGTGGGGTTTCAGGTTAAAGGAATTCTGCCAGCTTTTCCCAAATCTGCTTGGAAAACGCTTAAGCTTTAAAGAGTAGGAAACTGTTGGGGAAAACTCCCACTAAGTTAAAGGGGAAGAAAGCATTTGACTTTTTAAGTATTTTCCACTCCATAAATATATACTTTCATGTTAATATACTACAAGATATTTATATAACAATATTATTCACGCCTTATGCAACAGTTATTTTTCATGAACTGAAGGCAGAGAATACAACTGAAGGCAGAGAGCCAACTCTTCAGTACTTTAGGAAGAAAATAAATAGGATTAGGTGTTGTTTGCCTTATATCAAATCAGTAGCTCCTCTTTCTGCATTTATCTTCCAGTACAGCAAGGCAGTCTGTGAATATGCAACACAAAAGGGAGTCACAAGCCCAAGTAAGAGGTGAAAAAGAGTTAAATGTTAAGAACAGAATTAAATCAGTGTTTTACTGCTGACTGCTTCAGTTTGTGCAGCTGAGATGTAAGCTGGTATGCAAATCATTTGACCTTCAGCATTGTCAGTGGAGTCTAACTAGATTTACGCTGGGGAAAGTGAGATAAGTTTTGTTGACTGGTGCAGATAGGCACATCCTTTTTCACAGGAGTAGGTAGCTCACATAAATTGGTTGTCTTTGACAGTACCTTTTAAAAACAAAAAAAACCAACCCCCTCCAAAAACTGGCAACTTAGCTTGTGTTTTCTAGTTGGACTCTACAAAACATAAAAAAGGGGGGTGAGGATTTAAAATGTAAAGTAAATATGAAAAATTTCCTCAGGACTGGAAAAAAGAATTAGCTTACTAAAATTACCTTGTGGATTTAGGCGGATTTTTGTAATGTTAACAGACCATATCCTTTTTTTTTTTTTAACTTGTACATGGGTAAAAATAAAGTGAGGCGAACCAGTTAGTGTATACTCATCTGGCCATTTGGAAGAGGACTTGAACACAAATTGTATAAAGGAAATTATTTACACATAAATTGCTTGAGGTAAATGGCTTGTTAAGCTTGATTCATCTGTAAAGGGGAGATATGTGAAAATTTCAGGTACTTTGAGGGCTAGAGCTCAAAGTCTTTTAAGGGCCACTAGACCTTATTGTCACAAGGGAGACTGTAAACCTTTCTAACAGCCACATAACAAAACTGTTACCTTTGTGGGGGGGACCAACAACAAAAAAACCCAAAACCAAACAAACCAAAATGAAACAAACAAACAAAAAACCCTCCCAATTTTTTGCTCTTTATGATATGCATCATTTCCAGGGAGACTATGACTGTTTTTCCACCAAAATATTATCTTGACAATACACACTACATTCATTTCACCGGAAATACTTCTCCAAATATATGGACAACCTGGGTAGTATTTCTTGCTTTGCTTAGTGGCTTAATTTGTCCTTGAAATACTTGAATACCTTGAATTGCAGTGCCTGAGAAAGGTGTGGTTTCTACACCTTTTAAGATCATAATTCCTGCCAATACAAAATGTTCTTTCTGAAGTATTAACGTATTTTGACGTAAGTCTCATCCATTTGGATTCTGTGAAAACTGTTTGAAACTGTTAGCTTTGATTAACACTGCATAATTTCTTATTCAAGTTGTCTGAATTGAATGTAGGGGGATACTGCGTCAAGCCCTTTTCTCGCACATCTTTGTTCTGCAACAGCAGTATAGAACAAAAGGAGCAATAGAAAGATGAACATGGATTAATTTTGGAAAACGCATGTTTACGTTCAAGACCCTCTAAACGAAACCGATTCGTTCTATCACCTTCTAAGCACATTCGAACTTGAATTTCTGTTGCATAACTTGTACACTTAGATATTTGCACATGCTTAGGTAACGTTGAATTTGGACCTCTGCAGCAATAAAAATGCTGATATGCAATATTAGAAAAAATTCTGGAAGTTTTTTTTTTTCCATATTCTGAAAACTAGACTTTTTTTAAACCTCAACTTTAAATCTTTTGATTGGAACTCGTGCTCCTGAAGAAACACTTCAGGGTGTTCTGCATGGGGCCAATCTTATAATCTTAGACGTATGAATAAGGTGCTCAGATCTAGATTTTACCAGGACCAAATCTCTGTTGTTTTGTCTCATTTCTACTGACTGATCTCACTGCTTTGGTCTGATCCTCAGCAGGTGCCTGTAGGCATAACTGTATAGAAGTCACTGGAGCTCTGACTTTCCTGGAGAAGCTGAAGTAATCTGTGCATTTCAAAATATCTGACAGATGCTTGATGCGAAGTCAGTGTATGGCAAGTCAATTAATCTTTCTTTGCCTCAATTCATCCCTCCATAAAATGTTATGCACATCTCCCAGGGTGTTATGAAGCTCAACAGATATTTATTAAGCACTCTGAGAATCTCTTATGGAAGAAACATAGCTGCTATACAGCACGGTGCACCTTTGCCTCATACTCGAGGTCTTGGGGGTATTTGTATAAGAAAGATGGAGAAAGACTTTTTATGAGGGCCTGTAGTGACAGGATAAGGGGCAACAGTTTTAGACTGAAAGAGGGTAGATTTATATTGGACATAAGGAAGACATTTTTCATGATATGCGTGGTAAGACACTGGAAGAGGTTACCCAGAGAAGTTGCAGATGCCCCATCATTGGCAGTGTTCAAGGTCAGGTTGGACAGGGCTTTGAGCAACATGATCAGTTAAAGACATCCCTGTCCATGGCAGGGGGGTTCAACTAGATGAACTTTGAAAGCCCTTCCAACCCAAACCGTTCTGTAGTTCTGTGATTTAGTTTCAGGCCTCATGCTCCAAATCCAAAAGCTACCCAAGGTCATTCATGTCTAAGTAACTGAATTATGGACCGCCACCACTGATTAGACATGCAGCCATACGGACACTAAGGATTTGTCTCCTCTGGATGCTACTGCGTTTTAATCACAAGGCTTGTGATGAGGAGAGAGGCACTCAGCTCAAAGTCATGAGGAGGAGGAGGCAGAAACTAGTGCAGCTCTGTCCTGCCTGTTTGCTCCTGCTCAGTACAATAAACCATGAGGATTTTATTCTGCACAATAACTGGTATTTCTAGAAATTTTTGTTTTGCTTTTCCAAGGCAACTGCTTCTAACACAACAGCTTGTGTAAAATACTTTGTATCTGCAGTAGTTCAGCAGTCATTTTGCTCAGTTTACAGCTTTTCCCCCAGCTGTACCTTGCAGATCTGTTTCACAACCTGAAATTGTCTTGCCATTACTCCAGTTATTTCATTTGATGTGACGTTTCTTGCGCTCAGAGGACCTGAGAAAGCTACACATCGCTTTTGAAGACAGGAAGCAAGAAAATTATATAATAGGCTACTCTTTGTAATACCAGTTGTCAAATAAGTCAGAGATAACATATCTGGCAGCCCTGGATTAATTTTTCTTTTTTTCTTGTGCATTTAGCTTGAAGACAAAAAAGGATTCCTGTGTAATCTGGGAATTACAAGAAGTTTTGTAGCTTAGTTTTGGTGTGGCATGTACTTTCACCTTTTTCATATTTGACAAATATGTGTTACAGACAACCTAAGCCAGGTTCATGTTCTTTGAAATCAGATTAAATCAGGAGTAAATCAGGCCTATTTTTCCTTTCTCCCAGAATACTTCATCTGCCATTTTATATATTAGGAGGTTGGTTAATTTTATTCCTTCTCTGGGGTATCTTGCTAAAACACTTGTCTGTACCTGGCTATTTGAGTTCCAAACCCTATGCCCGTGTCTCAGAAGCGGAATGTATTGCTTTAGTATATACTTGATTTGTCAATTATTTCCTTCCCAGGTGCTAGTAAGAGATCTGTCAGGCCACCAAATATGATGCAAGTACTGAGTAACTGTGTTCCTTACCTTCTGCTGAAGTACTAATGCAGCTGTGGATTTCAGATGTGTAATCAGAGCCTCCACGTTTGTAAGCACAGTTGTTGCTAAAGGGGAAAAATGTTATTTGGGTGGGAACTTGCTTTAATAAAAAACCTCCTGAATTTCTGATTTTTTTTTTTAATTAATACCAATATTTTGAATAAATAGAAAAAAATAAATTAATGTTGTGTTTTCTGTTGAGACAGCAAAATAATTAAATGAATTTCATGTAAAGGTATATTTTTAAAGGTTTTTTTCTATAGCTGGGTTTCGATGATCAATTTTCCTACATTAGGAGAATAACTGTATTCTTTGTGTGATATTT
Source organism: Pelecanoides urinatrix (assembly GCA_013400755.1). Taxonomy (NCBI): domain Eukaryota; kingdom Metazoa; phylum Chordata; class Aves; order Procellariiformes; family Procellariidae; genus Pelecanoides; species Pelecanoides urinatrix. The sequence goes on along the minus strand of VZTQ01001659.1, from coordinate 136,993 downwards.
CTAAGATGGAAAACCAGAATAAATTGTTTCATTAAGGAGTTCTTTTTAAACATCTTATTAGAAATGCTGAATAAAATTTGAGTGATAAGAAATCTGTAAGAAATAAATAAAAAAAATCGCTCTTTTCTTCAAGAACTCTAAACTTCTTTTTGGAGTAATTCCTATTAGGCTCTTGCCTCTTCTGATAATATACTGAACTGTTCCATTCAATTGATCATCTAATGTTACATAGCATAAGATATTCCCGTAAGACTGAGTGGCTGCCTTTAGAAATTAGCTTCAATTTAGGTGTAAATTCATCGTGCAACTCCAGGTGCTGGACTGTCCACTCAGTGTGGACTTGTTAGCTGGGACTTCTCCCTGAACAGCATAATCGGCCTGTTCCTTACAAATATTCACTGAAGAAGAAGGAATTATCTCTCTGTTACTAAGCAGCCTGGTAGGTCAGGACACAGTCCCAGGACATGGATATTTCTGGCTTAGGCCTTTCTTTTGCCCAAATAAACTTGTCTTTCTACCTCCTGCCTACTCAGTATCTCCTACCCCGTGTTTGCTCTTTTTGCATGTGTGCTTATGTGTCTTTGTAAGGGCAGATGGATCTCCTTAGTGATCTATTGAGACATGAAAGCATGCTTTCTCTTATTTGATAAGTATCAAATGTGCTCATGTGTGAGGAACACTTCCAGTGGCAGAAATTGTGAGACCCTGTGAATAAACACTTCACAATTCATTTGAATCACTAACAACTGATAATTTTTTAAACTCAGCCCTGCTATGCAGCCCACCTTGGTCCAGCCTCCCTCTACCTCTTTCTTGCCTTTGCAGCACCAGTCATCACCACCTCACGTTCGCCCAGCAGCTCCTGGGCGTTGCCTTCCCTACAAAGGCAGAGCTGCAAGCCTCTGTCACCTGGGCTCCCCTTTGAGCAATGCCAGACGTCCGCATCACAACTTTTTCTTTCCCCCACAGTTTGGCTGTCTCAAATGCTTAAAAAAAAAAAAAAATCGCTGCTGTCTACCTCTAGTCCTGCATGATGTGTCACCTGCTATTACTTGTTCAGCACAGAAGCGTTATGTGAACTTACAAATTTTTTCTGTGCCATTGTGTAGTAGGGTACAGGGTATGTAGAGGGTCACAGGACATCATGCCTGTATTAGCCTCAGGGAGTGATTAGCTTGGCGGGGGTCTCTGGAGGTATCCTCCTGCCCCCGCAGCCAGCGTTGCACAAGCCTGCCTTGTGGCAGTGGTGTTCTTCTGAAAAGTTAGTGATGCAAACTTTCATTTCCTCAAGAAAAATATGACTTTTGTGCCCAGGACTTTGATGGCTTCACTTTAACTACTTGTGCACCGAGTGAAAAAGGACACTATCTTTTCCCGCCTCAACTGCACTTTTTACATGGCTTGCTTTGGTTGTGTTCTCAGGGTGTGCAAACACAAGTGATTTCTTTAGTTGTGGCAGTAGAAAAAAACTGATTAATGGATCCTAGTGGCAAAGGCTCAAAGTAGGGACCCACGTGATTAGCACGTGCAAGATCTGGCCAGTTCTGAGTAAAATGTTCAAAGTAGATATAAGGTACTGTAAGGCTCTTCTAAGGTACTCCAGACTACGCATGGACTGAGAAGTGTTGCTGAGTACCTAAAGGCAAAGTGCTTTTGGGTACCTAGCCCGATCGTGGGCTACTTCAATAAAAGCTGGGAAAGTTCCAGCTTCTGGAATATCCAGAGGTGAATGGATTTCTTTAAGCTGTAACCTAAACTAAACTTGAATTTGGGACTACTCTTATGTTATTTGAGATAAATTTAATCCATTTTTAGGCTTTGTATGGCCTTGACTTGAAGGGCTCGTCAGAACAGTGATTAGTGCATGAGTTGGAGCAGAGTGGGAAGTAGGCTCCTGGATCTCTGCTAATAAAATAAAACAATTGGACCTGTGACTGAATTCATTTTCCCTACTCTCTCCAACAAACTGTCTTTAATCTAATAAGTTTCCTTCTGTCATTCACACTTCTTCTGAGTCACAGCATTGCAAGCAAGTTATTTAAAAATTAAAAACCACCACCACACTCCAGAATGTAATGTGAATCTTTGAAATTTGGTTGGGCATTTCAATTTCAAGATTAAACCTAGCAATCAAGCAGATGAGGAGAGACGATCATAGGTAACATAAAATGCACTGTTTCTCTGTGCTACTGAAAACCGGGAATGTGTTTCTCCTGTGGGGACTTTCATGTATAAGCTGTTGACTTCAGGTAAAAATGTAGAGGGTACAAATATTTATCCCAGCCATCCATCAATGCCTACTTGATTAAGGTATTCAGAAGGATCTTCATAAATAACACTTTATCTCCTTGTTACATATGTATCCAAGGTTTCCAAAAAGAGGATCTGTTCCAGGTGGTACATTCCTTTTAAGTGATGTATTATTTTTTTAAAATGAAAGATGAGTGTTGCTGACATGCTGAGCTGAGGAAAGGGTTCCGTCCTATAACTGCAAGAAAACACTTTGCAGAGCTGTACCGAAATGACTAAGCTTGCATAGGTGCTTTCCTGGGCAAGGTGGCCCTGTGGGGGCCAGTAAGAGCCTTCCCACTTGAGAAATTGGGCTAAGCTAGACCAAGGCAGATAGCAATATGTTCCTGCACTTAGAAAACCCTCACACCATCCTTTGGAAAGTGCACATGGCTTGTTTTAAGTGCTGCACTATGAGAGTTTTGATTTTCACTGCTCTTCCAGGAGCTGCTTTGTAGCCCAAGGGACTATTTTTGACATTTCATTTCTTGTTTTCAGGTTTTGTTTGCATTTTTCAACAAAACTGCTCTGTTTACTGTAGAAAATTAAGGGCTAGAACCAACGAAGGTGAAGTTTGGGATGCTGAAGCAGGGACAGGACCAGCACCGAGTGTGGCTGAACTTGGGTGGCCAAACTCATAAGCAGAGAAAATGGAATGAGCGAGGATCTGAGAGCACACTGAAAATAAAGTTATCCAAGGTCAATACACTACCTTACTGTGATTACAAGTCTGTAGAGGAGTGAGGTAGGTCTGAATCATACTCCAAGAGACCACATCTCTGCTGACTTGGAGCACCTGCCTGGAAAGCCCTCCTGATGACTTGCAGCTCATCCCTCCTTTGCACACTCCTCCTCTCCAAAAAGTCAGTGGAAACAGTCCTTCCTCATAAAATGTGCTCAGAAGGTAGAGTGGTATTAGCCATCCTTAGGTAAAAAACTTAGTAATTGGATTCAATCGTACAGTAAATTGCCATGGAATAAGCTGGAGAAACCGTCCTTGAAACAAACAAGCAAAATCCGGTCTTCTGCAAACTCAGAAGAAAGCTTCAGCCACAAGTCTGTACTGACATGCTTATTTCTGCCCTCTCCATAGCCCTGAATTACTAAGTTATTTTCTGTATTGTTCTCAAAGTTCATGGGCTCAGAGCAGCCTGGTAGGTTTAGGTGGGTAGGTCTAAACTGTTTGGGAGCAGGGGGACTGAATTCAAACCCTTTTCTTAGAGGAGGGAAATTGAATCTGAAGTTTCTATTTCTTGAATAAGCATGCAAAATTCTGTGCTATTTTATCAATGCAGTTCTGTCTTAACCATAATTTTTTAAACTTCTTTTGAAATGTGCTTGATGGTGAGAAGAACTGATCCTGGTAGTATACGGTAGTACCAATCTGAGTATGTTTTATTGGATTAAACTGTCAGAGACACAGGCACAGAAATGTTGACCCTTAATAAGGTTTATGTATGGCTGATCACTGAGCTGCGTCAGCATTGTGGTTTTTCTTTTGCTTGTGTGCAGAGGTAGAACTTTAAAGAGTCTAAGAAACTTCACCTCCAACACCAGCTGAATAGGTCTCTGCAGGGTTGGAGGCAGTGTCTGAAGCCTGCTTAGTTGCTTTTTGGACCAAATCCAAAGTGATTTCTCCAAACGTTTTTCTTCTCTGTGGACAAAAAATTATTTTCTTTCTTCTGCTTAAATTAAAATGAGATGTGCAGATGCCCTGTATGCAGGCAGAATTTATTTTTCCTTGGGTATTCAGTGATTTGACAAAAATTATTTGGAAACCATTTTTTCCCATAGCAGTTTATTAAATGTTTCAATGCTGTTGCACATAAATTATTTTAAAATTTATGCTGCAATGTCTTCTCTGAACAGGCAGTCTGGAGAAGTCATGATTTAAAAAAAAAAAAAAGTAATTATTGAAAGATAAGAAAATACACAGGTATTCAGTAAGCAATTCCTTATTTCACAGTAATTTCAAGCTTGCCATTCCTGTATCTTTTCTTTGGAAAAACGAAGCTCCCAGTGTACAGTATGCATCCTATTAATGCTTACTCTGAAATGGGCTTGCGTTCATGCCAGCTGGTACTGGGGTTTCACTGGTTCTGCGTTGGTCTTTCTCTGAAGAAAAAACCATTGAAGGAGAACATGGGCCCAAGAAGAGCAAACTAAAAGGTGAACTCTAAGGGTAGGCAAAAAGTAGCAAAGGATGGGAAACTGTTGGCTCGATTTTGGTGAAGAATTTGTGAAAGTTGCGAGTGATTGCTTCCTGTCTCCTTCGAGCGTTCACACTTAGCTTAGGTGCTTGGCTCAGGTGTTGGCTTCCTGGCTGTCCCGTCTCTGCTCCTGCACTCCAGCTTGCACAGCTCATCTCCTGCCAAAACCATTTGTCTTGGTAGTTCCAGTTTTCCTTTATATGTGACTGCCCTTTCAAGCTAGGTTAACCTGAAAGGACTTAAATCAGCAGTGACGATGCAACTTAAAGGACTTTGCGTAATATTGTGAGCTGGTGGCAATGTCCCTGGCCCTAAGTTTTGGGACATTTTTTGTCCAAAGAAGTACTGTGGCCTCTCAGGCATGTTTATCTCATCTAGCCTAGCCAGTCCATGAAACGTGAACTTTCACGGTCCTCCCTCAATTACATGCTTCAAAACCCAGCACCTTCAGAGGGCTTGTGAGTAAACAATTGATGTGCATTAACCTTTGTAAATCTGTTTTGAAAATTCAATGAAACTGCTGAAATGTTTCTGACACCTTCTAGAGCTCATCAGAGTTTGGTGGTGGTGTTGTTGCTACGGTACCTATCAAGCAAAGTTTTGATGCCATTAGTGTCTCAGTGTTTTAAAACTCACCTTATTCCACAATAGAGATCAGGATCCTGAATGGGCTTTTTGGTAGTACCTGAAGAACTGTCAAACTTCCTAAGCATTTCTGAGCATAGAAAATGCAGTAATATCCATAGATGGCATTAGCTCCATTCTGTTGTGACACCAGGCAGTATCTGGTGTCTTATTTAAGTACACTGGAGGAAAAAGATCATTACTCTCGTTCGCTCCCATCTGCTCATTGTAAACTCCAAATGGAAGATCCTTTGGTGCACAAAATAAATCTCTTCTGCCAGGCATTAGTCAGCGAGGGTTTAGTACAAATAAATGAATGCAAATAATGCTAACACATTCTGCGACGGTCTCAGATTTGCTTTGCAGATTTGTAGCAGACAATCCTTTGTAAAACCTTGAAATATTCATGGTTTTTTCACATTAAAATGCCTTACAACTCTCTCTCTACCTGTAAGCTTTGTTTCCTTTACTGTTGACTTAACCACATACTTTCAGAATAAAAAAAAAAGAGAAACAGTATGGCAAAATAATGACCTGGCATGCTGCCACTGCAAACCATACATCTAAGCATCTACACCTTTTCTCTGGTTAGATGTGAATTTTGTATGCTGCCACGTTGGTGGGAAAAGCATTCTTAAAATATAAATATACACAATACTATTATCGCCACAATTTGAATTTGGGAGCTGGTTGTGAGGGCTAGCTTAATTTTCAGCTGCATAAAATACATTTTTTAGCATTTCTTAAGGATGCATTAAAAACTCAGTAAGCTTTTTAAGCAGGGAAAACATTCTGAAACAGTGTCTTGAGTTGAATCCAATGTCCTTGGCTGGAAAGAGAGGAAAAGACATCTCTCAAGTTGTCATTAAAATATGAGCTTGTCTGTTTTTCTGATGAATGAACAGCAAGGATGAGAAGGAAGAGCAGAAAGCTGAAAGCTGAAAGGAACACCTGGGGTTACTGAGGTGCTGCAGACACAGTACAAGGCTTGCCTGGGCTCAGGCTTTACTTCCCTGGCTCAAAGGATCATACATTCCAGTAGCATTTCTTTTCTAACAGCAGGATGAGGAAGAGGAACAACTTCTTTTTCCAGGTCAAGGCCACCAGTAAACGTGGGAACGTCTTCTGTGAGTGGCAACATGGGTGGACTGGGCTGACAAGGAAGGAAAGTGCATGTCTGAAGCTCTTGGGTTTCAGTGTCTGTCTCTGCATGTGTAAAGACCCTACATCTCGCTAACATCTTCATCTGTGGTCTTGTTCAAATCCAGGTTTGCCTTAAAAAATTATCACAAGGTTGTGCATAGAGACCGCTAGAATTTCACTCTGCCTGCAAGGCAGAGACACTCTGCATGTGCAGATCAACTCTGCACCAGTGTTTTCTGTACTTTTGCTATGGAGTTTCTTGAGATCGGTTGCATGGTGAAACAGACACATAGGGCTGTGTCTTAAGATAGAGCCATTAATAATCTAGCAACCAGTTTCTTAAAGCCTAAACAAATACACTGGGTGCCATTTATAATCATAGAATCAGAGAATAGTTTAGGTTGGAAGGGACCTTTAAAGGTCATCTAGTCCAATTCCTCTGCCGTGAGCAGGGACATCTTCAACTAGATCAGGTTGCTCATTCCCCTTTGCCCTGTCACAAGAGGCCCTGCTAAAAAGTCTGTCCCCACCTTTCTTATAAGCCCCCTTTAAGCACTGAAAGGCTGCAATCAGGTCTCACCGGAGCCTTCTCTTCTCCAGACTGAATAACCCCAACTCTCTCAGCCTTTCCTCACAGGAGAGGCGTTCCATCCCTCTGATCATTTTCATTGCCCTCCTCTGGACCCGCTCCAACAAGTCCATGTCTTTCCTGTGCAGAGATTTCTCTGATCCCATGTTAACTATACTTTTTTTGCACTGTTTTCATGGCTATTTAGACATATTTATGGGACTAAAGTGACCTCCTATCTACTTCAATCAGATTTTTTCCAAACTCCCACACTGAGCCTTAATACTTATCTTATTTGGAAAGTGGAACTTGCCTTTAGTGACTTCAAAAAGCTCCCACTTTTAGTGATATTGAACATTACACATGTCAATGTGGCATTGCAGAATGATTCCACTGTGGCTAAAACTTCTACATTTTTGAAAATGGAATTCTACTTACCTCAAGAAAGCCAGAAAAGGAAAACATGTAGTTGGGGAAAAAAAAAAAGGCAGCTGATTGGTTGCTGATGTGTTAAAAACAGCCTCAGCAAAGACAGATTAGTGTATAAAGATACAGGAGTGTATCAGTTAGGTAAGATAGAGCAAGGTAAAAGAAGAATGCAATGTGTCATAAGTCCCCACAGTTTATTAGCTGGTTATTCTTGGTGCTTATTAGGAGTTTCCTCAAGAAGAGGCTTTGCTTCAAGGCGAGATCATGTCACAGTGACCAGTACAGTAACAAGCCCACTGAGTACTCTTAAATGATGTGTGTGAAGGGAAGGGGGGAAAAGGGAGCTTTCTTCTTTAAGTGGTGATTTCTTAAACAAAATACCAAAATAATAGGGAGAACTGATTGAATTTAGCCAACTGTTATGTCACCATAGCAACCATACATGGTGGCTCCACACTGGAAATAACTGGTTTTTCAGAGAATAAAATGCTGTTTCTTTTTCTTTGGGAAAAAAAATGTGGCAGATCCACTAGGATCTTGCATTTGAAGAAAGAATTATTTTTGTTTTGTTTTAAATATTGTGATGGGGAGAAAAGATGTGGATGCTTTGTGCACTGCATTGGCAGAGTTTCCTATATGGCCATATGCTATCTTCAGCAGGAGCATAGGGAAAGCAGAACAATTGCACACTGCCTAACCAGAAAAAAAAATGTCTTGGCAGCTTTTACTATTTTTTTTATTTATTTATTTTTAACCTTTTACACTTAGGGGTCATGGACCTAAAACAGCGATCAATTAGGTTGGACTCTTTCTACTTACTGTCTTTTCTTCATTTAGGTCAAAAAGCTACAGCTTTTTATGATGTGATAAATAAATGGAATAAAAATTTTGCTGATATTTAAAATGTGCCTACTGCTAGAGTGAGCTGCGGAGGTATCAACAGTCAGAAAATGGCCCAGTAGACTAATCAGGTGAAAATGTCTTACCCAATTTGGTGTGTTCAGTTGACAAAACTGCCCCAAAAATTGTGCCTAGGATCAATTTCACGAGACAATTTCACACGCCCGTTTATTGTCTATTTTTGTATGGCAAACACAGTTCTCACTGATGGCAGCAAACTGTGGTTTCTTATGGTATTTTAATAAGTTTGGTCAAGACTAGGAAAAATGGTTTTAATACAGAACAATAACCACTCTTAATCAGCTGTATTTGTCTTTTAGAGAGCAAACCTTTAGCAATTACTTTTGGAAAGAAGAATGAATCCTTTATAGCTAAGAGGTATATTTGTATGTATGTTGTACTATAGTCAGAGAGGACAAATGCTCCTTTTTTCTCCTCTAAGCAGGCTGTCACTAGGCTTTCTGAGCAGCATTTATGAAGAACAAAGTGAGAGAATAACTTTGTAGAAAAGGCAGGGAAAAGGCTGTTCAGAAAACCAGAGAGGGGCTTGCAGGGGTGCTGTGGGCTCCCCCGAGGATGCACAAACTTATCGCCGGCACAGAGCAAGACAGAGCAGCGCTGGGGGCAGGGGGAAAGCACGGCTCTGCTGCTGTAAGGCTAAACCTTTTGCTAACAAGCTTTGCCTCACGGCAATGTCATGCTGATGCTCTCCTTATGCGTCAAGTTTGGAGGTACAGAGGGGAGCTCTGCTTTGTGCTGCAGGGTGTAACCAATGCCTGGGTGACCATGGGCATGATATTAGTCAGATCAGCAAAGACAGCTGCCAATCCTCATTTGGAATTACAATTGCTCTGTCCTTTTGGGAAATGGACCATGGTAGAATCAGCTAGGGGTCCCAAGTCCAGGCATATCTGAAAATGTTGTCTCTTTCTTTTAGCATCTTCATTAATAAAACATTAATACTAATAACAGGCTCCATCAGCGGGTCACAGAGAAAAGGTAATCACTGAAGCTTTGTATCTTCTTTCAGAATGCTGCTTCTGTCTCTGGATGATGGATTAACTGCTGTCAGTGCTACCTAGCAGTGAGCTGATGATACAACTTTCCCACAATTAATTCAAGTGTTGCAGCAAGGCTGACCTGGCTAATTAACGTGAAATAGCATTCAAATTACCACAAGTATATTAACTGTCTCTTTATTGTTTTCAATTTACTGGCAGCAAAATCACTGAAAACACAGATCTTGGCCAGACAGTTTAAAGAGCATGATTATTCTGGAGTCGCGAGTTGACTGCAATAGGACTGCCTTTGGCCAACTGTGCCTCTTGTAGCCATACTGAGTCAAAGCTGGCCTATTTTAGCTCCCCTTCTGTAGCATTTTTGCCTCCCTGAAGGTATGACGTCAAGTGTTATTAATAGTCAAATTGTCTAACATCTTATAAAAGCTGTGTATTTCCTTAGATTCAATTCTTTTGCTACTGGTTTTCTACAGAGGAGGCTATGGGATAGTGCTTGGAGGTGCAACTGCAGAGAACATAGTGAATGGGAGGGGAGGGGAACCTGATGGATCAGTATAGCCCCTACATCCATAACCCTTGTGACTTTAAGCTTTTCACTGTTCCTGGAATAGTGTAATAGGCTTTTTTTTCTTTTTTTTAGAGGTTTGATTACTGTAATGACTATGCTGTATGCTTGCATTGTTTTGCATAGCTGGAGATAGGCACGGGGAGGAATACTGCTTTCCCTCCTCCATTCGCCACAAGCATGTACCCCTAACTACACAGTGCTGATCACCAGGACATTTCTCAGTTTTCAGAAGAGGATTTTGTGCTAATTATTTAATGTTAGTCATTGATGATAGCACACTGGCACCTATGAAACAAGGTGAGAGACACCCTGTGTGCAAATCTTCATGTGCAATTTCTTGCTCTCATCCATTTGTGTGGATTTTGCTGTGAATTTCTGGCAATTTGTGTTTTCACTTACAAAACAAAAACACAGAAGATGTTATCATTTAATAAATGCATTTCACAAAATGTGTGAATCAATAGGAAAATTTTAGCAAGACTAGTGAAGTTGCTAAATGAAAAGAGGTGGCTGTTTTGCAAGAGAGGATGGGGAGGGGCATTGCTTTTGATTGTAGCTTTTTCATTACCACCCTAGCTGCACCAAAATGATCAATCCAATTAATTGCTAACTGCCTATAAATCCCTAATGTTTAACTGGATCAATAGTTTCCCATTTGCTGTCTGTTTTCACAGCGTACCAAACACTATGATACCAACCTGTAAAGAACGTCTAAAAAGAGCAAATGCCAGTGGGAGAAAACCGTGTAATACACAAGCAATTGCTCTATGACACAGCGTTTGCTACTTGCTGTATGCTGTTCCTGGAAAAAAACATACGCTATTGATCTCTTTGGGCTTTCCAGCTGTCCCTCAGCCATCCCTTATTCATTGCTAATCTACAGTAGTGGAGATTTCGCCCACTGACTCTTTTCCTATGTTGTCCATAAAAAACACAAAATTGTTTTTTTCCTTGTCTTGCTTCCTACCTTGCTCTTCAGTGATCTCCTCTACTCCAGATATAAAAACATGTGTGGGAGTGGGAGAGTTACTTTTTTCTACAGGTAGTTTCAATAATATCTTAGGTCGATATTAATGTATTACAGAGTGCTACCATATGAACATTGAATTTTGTAGTATATCTTAAGAGTAGTTCCAGTGAATTTTATCTTGAATTTCCAGGAGACTTGAGTCATGTTGCTAAGAAATACTTATTTTTAAGTAGCAGAGCTGATGTTTTTTTGCAGTGATTCTTTCTAATCATCAGTTGGGCAAAACTCCTTTTTTAAAAAAAATCCAACAAACCCATAACATTTTTATCTTATGCAAAAATGAAACTGGCCTAGAAGGTTTCAAAAGTATTTTTCACCAGTAAAATAATTTTTGTATGCCCACACAATTGATTTGATGCCTTTCCTTATTGAAGGGAGATATTTTAAGCTGGTGTTTATTTCTCATTTGATGTTTAGGTTATGGCTTTTTTTCCTTTCTTTCCTTTTTAAGATTCATCATGCAGAATGATAAAGAAGATGCCCAGAAGGAGAGCTTTTGTCTCTGTTTTTTCCTTCTCATTTTGGCTGGACTAATCATTGCATGTATAAGGGTGATTTGCTTGTTTGCTGTCAGGCCTTGAACAATGAAATTGTCTTGAAAGCATATTTTCTTTTAAAATATGATGGCTTTTTCAATAGCAACAGAAAGGCCTATCCTGAACAGTAAACAGTGTTTAGGTCGTTAGCACAATGGTAGTGACCACAGCAATCTATAATCAGCACATTTGAGCTCCAAAGTTGGATTTTTTCAAAGCTGGCTGCCAATCATTCCCTTTGAGATGTCCCCTTGAGATGCCCGCATACCCTCGCCAGGTGACTGCGAGTGTGCGGGAGCCTCGCAGGCACAGGGGTTTCTGTTCTCCTCTGTTTGTTTGCCTCACTCGCTATGGTGCTCAAAACCTTGCATTTACGAAACTCACAAAAGGCCAGTTAGCAAACGCACGGCAAAACTTTCCTGCTCATTGCAAGGGCTGCCCTGTGCGTGCTTCGGGCTGCGAAGCTTTGCTGGGCAGCCCCCCGGGCCCTCCTTGTGGGTCCGTCTCAAGGAGAGTTGGATTTGGGAGGCCAGGGGTGGCACAGAGCCCTGGCAGCTGCCACCACCCCCACTGTGGGAAGCATCTGTGGGGAAGGTCCCGCTGGCCTGCAACACGGCTGTCTGGCACAAGCAGAGCGTCTCATCTTAACTCTTGTCTCAAGAGCCTCAAAATGGTACTCAGCATGCCTACTATGCTCTCCATTTCATGTTAGGCTTGTTTTACTAGTCTGCAAGTGCGCTGCAGCTGATTTCAGCCGGGCTTTACGATGGGTGGTGAAGAAGCCACCATCTGTGACGATTCCTGTCTGGTTCAGGAGAGCCCAAGGTGGGCTCATCAGCGGGCTCTGCGCGTTTGCCTCTCCTTTATAGATGCTTTTAGCACTGGGGCTGTGAGACCAGGCAGCTCCTCTCCCCAGCTCGAGCAGCTTCCTCTTCAGTCGGCTTTTTCTTGGTTGCAGCAAGTAAGTTGCTTGAAAGGTGCCAAAGTCACCAACTTTGCTTAAGCTTTATGCAGTGGTGGCCACAACTAGAGACAATTACTAAGAAAATCCGCCAGGGTTTTTGCTCTCCACTCCCATGATTAGAGAAATTAGATAGAAATATAAATCATTTGGAAACCTCATTGCAGTGCAGGACAGCTGCACCATTGGAAAGGCACCGCTTCCCCATGCAGAAGCAAGCGTCTGTGGAAACAGCCCCTGGAAAGGTGGCTCCTTCCCCACCACAGGACCTCATGCCAGCTGCACCAGGCTGCAAATAACCCGCTGAGCTGGTTGAAGGGAGGTGTGCACCTTGCATATCCCTTCCTTAAGCAATACCACAGTATCTAAAAAATAGTTTGGTGGGATTGCATCTTCCACATTCCCGGGGATTCGGCAGTGAGATGAGAGCCACTTTTGGACAGCAATTAGGGAGAAACACAGCATTTCTGACCTCTTCGAGAATATTTTTTGTGAAATGTTAAATTTCCAAGTCTTTTTCTCTGCATGTCATACTTCGCCACCCACTCTCCCTTGCTTAGAGGTGTTTAAAAATGCTTGGAATGGAAACACATATGAAAAATATTTAATCACAGCAACAGCCCTGCATGGAGTGTTCTGTTTAGCAAAAAGTCTGTATAATCTGCATGTCAGCAACCACTTGGAGATGTTACATGGGCTGTTATCTCTAATCACCCAAAGATGTTTTATAACTGTAAGAACAATATTGACAGCCTTCCCTGGACCAACACAGCATAGTCTTCACCACTTACACCATCTCCTCGAGTAGCGAGAGAAACGTCACAGTGCCTGATCCTAAGATCTGGTAGATGTTGGTTTTAATGGCAATCAGCATGCAGCTGTTTTCACAATTGTTTAAAAATCATATTCAGAGTGTCTAAAAAAACTGGAGCAGGAATCAGTGTGATCCAATTTAGAATGCATAGCAACATTGGTGTACTAATTATAATTTTGCCACAAGCAATTGTCACAGTCATAAAACTGCCAGTCTGTTTGGTGGTGGGCAGCTTTCTATTTAACAGACATCTGGCAGAATCAGCAGAGGATGATTAGCTTGCCAGACTGCCGGCTGCGTGCAAGAACAAAAAATCTCAATTTTGAGGTAGGCTGGAGAAACCATGAATTCTGCAACAGAAATGGTGGGCTTAAGTGCTACAAAATGGAATATCATTTGGCATTTAAGAAACGAGGCTGCAAATGTGTCATGTCGATTCTTACAAAGCTTGTTGTTGCTCTCAAGCTATTCTGTACCCTTCAGAACACAAATAGTTCTGACATTTTTATACCTAAAGAATACTGGAGGTTCTTTTGTAGCAGTGAGGTAAGCTAGCTTTGCCCTGAATTTCATATATTGGAGAGCCTACTGTCGGACAGTTTTAGGACAAGACTGAGGGCCCATACGTAATTTGCACTCTCCTGCATCCCAGAGATGGAGATATACCTCTGGTAAGTCATATACTTACCTGAAGTCAGTTGGACATTTTCCAGTGACACAGACTGGCACTGACAAAATACCATTTTGAAACAGGCACAATGCAAGAGCATCGTTTCATTGCAGAGCTTTCCAGCCACATGGCAAATTTTATTTCAACTTTATATAATAACGTACAAAATGGAAAAATATTTTGAGCCTTTCATATGGTTTCAAAGTATTTAAATTCACAAAAAACAATTTCTTTTTTTTTCCCCTGAACACACAGAAGAATTCTGTTTTAAAATCTCTACATTTGCCAGTCGGATGTTACCAGCAGGTGCAGTATGGGCCAGGTCCTCCCTTTCCCACTCAGTGCTGCTGCCTGAACAGCCGCGGGAAGCCTCCCCGTCGGGCAGCGCTGCTGTCATCTCCTTATTTACCTCTGCAGGAAACGGGCTCTGCCTCTCAGAGTGAGAGGCAGACCTGAAGTATGCCATACCCCTTCTTCTCCCTAGATGGATGATGTAGTTTTCTACATAATAATTAAGTATTGCAAAATTTGTAACAGTTCACAGGAAGAAGTGCCAATTGATTTTAGCCGACAAAAGTTATCTGGAGCAATGAGTGTTTTATCTTACTGCCTTTGTACACCTTATCTCAGTGAAGGTTGTGATCTTTTAATTCTGTTGCTTATTGTATGCACATCATTTCTGGAAAGAAATCTTTTCATTTCAGTGGCTGAATGATGATTGTTGATCAACTCTCTGTACCAAATGGGTCAAACGCTTGCCCTTAAAGCAAAACAGGATTGAATGCAATTTACCTACCTAAACATTGATCATAGAGAAGGAGGCAACTGGGTTCTTTCCTTGAGATATTTTGAGGCTACCTTATCCATAGTTGGATGCTTAGTTCAGGGAAATATAAAGGACAATTAACTACATGAGAAAATTATTATAGGGCAGGATAGACGTTTTCTTTTCAGAGAGAAAGGGAAGACTGGCACAGGTTTGTCATGTCTTTTTTCACTGTTGTGCTTGGTTGTATTTTTAAACTAGCAGGAATAATAATAATAAAATAATAATTTAAGAAATAATAATAATAATTGTAACAGGATTAAGTAGCAGGAACTTCATCTGTGTTGGTTACTTTCCCTGGGGGTCAGAGCCCCACAAGACTGTGTCTGTGGTTTGAAATGAGCTGTTTCAAATCCAACACAGCTTATCCCAGTTTTAAGCAAAGGCACTCCCTAGTACCTATAATAAACTAAAACCATCTACTCTTTAATTTACAATGGTAAACTAAATTGGAAATTGGGAATTTTCACCCACATGTCATGGCACAAATCACTTCTTGAAAATGTTTTGCAAATATGAGTGAAGACAGACAGGTTTTCACAGTAAGGTTACTGTTGAGATGACTGACAGTAGGAGAAGGACTTTAATCTGTTTTGTTTGGCGTGAAAACATGATTTTCTAAATTTCAAGGAATTTAAATGCCTCTTTTCTGCTTTCATCTGCTAGTATACATGATTTTAGCATATTATAAAACTGTGGCTATTAATAAAGCAGCACACAAAAGAACTCCCAAAATTAATTCATGTGTGAGAAATAATATATCTTAGGAAAATCATGTTTAAACTCTTTTATATAAATGGTGGTAGTGTGTTATGGTAGATAAGTCTCAGCAAAATTTGCAGTGGCTACTTACCATGTGCTTAAAATGTGTACCTTACCAAAATAGCAACTAGATTAAAATACCAGTTAAAAAGCAATTTTCACACACGGATAATTATTCCAAATAAATATAATTTTATTTCTTCTTCTGTAGTTATAGACTGATGTTTTAACGACTCTAGGATTTAATATTCTAGAGCTAACCCAGATAATATATACTAAGGCCGTGAACATTGCAACAAACGTTGTGTACGCCAGAAGAAACGTTGGGGCACTCTTCCGTCTCTGCTTCCCTTCCCCCACCCCATCTTTTGTGCTCATTGCTAGATAAAAAGTAAAGAAGGAACGAGGCTTTCTGTGTTGGCATTGTGAATTGCAGCACAGCTACAAAAAACCTCTTGTCCTTTAAACGACTGCTGTGAGTAGCGGACGGAAGTAGGGCTTGCTTTGAGCTAGGAACGGGCAGCGAGAGCAGAAAATACTGACAGAGGGCACAGATACTCTGCTGAAGGCAGCGCTTGTCCTGCCCATATGCCCTCTAACAGTCAACAAATTGTTTGGTGTGGAAAACACTGGATACTCTTTCTGCATCGTTTTCTCAGTGTAAGAGAGAAGATGTAAATAATAACGTGATGTGGGGGGAGGAGAGGTCTTTGCAAAGTGGTTTCCAGCATGCTGTTGTTGAGGGGGAAAGGGGAAATGTTTTTGGAAAGCACTACTGCAGCTGAATAAGTACATTCAGAACGACTGGAGTCTCTCTGTAAGATGCGCCTCTTCTTCCTCCAGCCTCGCTCATCTCTAGTGTGTGTTGGCTCCTAGCGAGTCACCCTCTATGGTGCAGGAATATAATTGCAAGGTCTTTCCACCACTTGTGAAAAGACTGACCCAAAGTTTGTGACCCTGCTGAAGCAGCACACTGAAAAAGGAAGCAGTGTTTGTAGGGAGAGGTGATACCTTTTCTTTAGACTCATTGGTAGAGCTAAAGTGGGGGAAATAGGAAAGCAAAGCATTTGTCTCAGAGTAACTTTATCAGGTCCTTAAGGAACGGTGGCTGCAAGCTTGCCTTGTTTTATCCAGCTACCGTTACCTGCTTTTCTCTGCAAACCTTGATTCCCTTTTATCCTTAGGCCATCACGCTGCAAATCTACTGCTACATATTAAAAAGATCACATCATGTAGAGAAAAAAGTGTTAAAGTCACATTCACTGTGGAATTTCAATTAATGCTTGATCATCATCTGCTCCTCTTTCATGTCTCTTACCTTTTGCGGAGTAAGTTTTAAAAGGACCACGGTTGCGGCAGAGATTAAACCCAGCTAAGCAGAATGTCAGCAGTGCATTAGGTCCTTAGCATGCTCCTGGGCCGATTCTTTTGTCGTGTTACCTGATGTTTTAACTAGCCATATCTTCTGACATGGCTTTTAATCACATGTGTGAAGAGATATATTATCGTATGCCTGTCTTAGGTAAATTAATAATGTTAATCACAAAAACACTCTGTTAAATCATTTTTAAAAGGTTATCTCAAAGTAAAATTTCCTCCACAGGTTCTCTGCCAGGAGTGGTAAGAGAGATTTCAGTTAGAATAGGATGTCAAAACCTTAATCTTTGTATGACTTCAGATATTTTCTTTGGAGAAAAAGATGATAATGCATTTGCCCTTCAGGAGCAGGGAGATGGAGAATTCCCTGAGATTTCCTTTTATTTTGTAAATACTATTGAAGGAGGCAAATGATGGCCTCTTTCAGATGTGGAGTCCTCACTCTTGGCGTTTGCATTAGGAAAGTTGGAAACACTAGTATGACTTGATTTATATAAATGGACAGCAAAGCACTAAAATACTTGCTTGCTGTTATCATGGTGAAATTATTGATGTTAACTGACGTGAGATCACAGGAATTTCAGAAGAGCGCTGCCAAGGTGAGAGGCTGAGAAAGCTAGGGAGACTGATGTAAGGAAAGTATATTTGGGACCACTCAGGCACTTCCCAAGAGGTTTGATTGTAACCCTTCAGGAAAAATAACTAGACACCATCAGAAAAAAATTGAAGATACTGTCGTGCACAAAGCCTGTTAATAAGAGTGTTGAAGGTATTATATAAAAATACATAACCCTTTCTTATTTCAAGTGGATTTCTATAACTGGATTTCTATAAACATTATAAAGGAAAGCACCACTGGGCAATCTTTGCTTTGAGTTAATGACTTCCTGGGGAAATGAGGAGCTTATCTGTGAAACTTAGAGCCATGAGTTGCTGGGATAAAAAGTTCAGCTGGATTCAATCAAGAAGCAAAAGCATACAATTTGGCCTTTTATAGACAGCTATCATGACACCTTATATAACTTAACTTGTTCTCTAGAAATTTTAAGTAAGTTTCATAAAGAGGGCAGGGAAATAGTGGAAGCCATGGAAAGTTTATACCCTTTCTCCTAATGGCAAAGCTTTTATGTATACACCAAAAATTTTAGATTAAATGACCTCTGGGAAAAGAACCTCTGGTCCTGTATCACGGCTCTACTGGGGCACAATGGAGTGCTTTTGGGGAGGTCCACCGTGTTTCACTTAAATCCTGCCTACACATTTCTGCAGCATTTTTGAAGCTTACTGCCCCACTGGCTGCATGCATTGAGCCGTTTGTGTGAGTTAAAGTTTCATAGAGGACATGGTTTTGTACAACTATTTCCTGGTTTTCAGTGGTTTGAGAACAGCTGAATGAGGACACAAAGAAAGTAATCCTAACTTTGGGTTAATGAATTTTTGGGGAAGTGTTTAACCATGGACTTCAATGCCATGAGGTACCAGGACAAAGAGTCTACCTGGCTTCAGTGAAGAAATACTGTGTAAAACTTGGACCTTTGTAGAGATCTACAGTGACATCTGCAGCAGAGTTCTCAATCCAGGGACAGATATCGGTAAAAATACTTACATTTGTTTTTTTACAGATTTTTTTAAAAAATGCAGATGCACTATAAAAATATTTTTTTATATTCATACTTTATATAGAATATTTAACTGCATAAGCAAATCCTCCCTTGGTGACATGGTATTATGTTGCTCTGTTTCAGGATAGATGTGTCACAAATGAAAATGAACATGGCAAATGATTTGTCTAGTAGATTTTTTTTCCAAAGTTGAGAAGAAACTCCTAACCTGGAAAGGGTCTATTTTCAGAAAAATATTCCCAAAACTACTGGAGCTGATTAAACTAACCTATGAGTAATGGACCTTGCCCTGTAGTGGACATGATAATTCGTGCTAGTGATAATGAAAATAATGTCTTGACAATTCATTTTTCTTGAGAATGTGATTTAAAATAATTTTTTTATCTTTTGTTGTTAGCAAGTGTCTTAAACAGTCATTTTTCAACCTACTTTGTCATCAAAAGCTTGAAAAATCCAGGAGTTCTGGGGAGCCAGTCTTCTAAGGTTTGTAACTCAGCAATTTTTCTTCACCGAATTTTTCATAACTCTTCCACTTCATGTCCTTTTAAACTGAACCCCTGCAAAATTCCTTAGAAATAGACTTTTTTTTAGGTTGCTTAGTTTCTTTAGCTTTCTTTTTTTTTTTTTTAAATTCACTTCATGTAAAGGAAATCTGTATTTAAGAGAATATTAATTAATGCTGATGAAGTTTTAGAGCTGAAATGTAGGTATAGACAAGGTGGGGAATACTTTTGGTGCTCTATACTGCCAAAACAACATTTTAATTCCATCTCTTTCTGAAACATGAAGGCTGCAGTTTAAGTGCAAGTTGTATGCCTGTCTCCCAATGCTTCCTAGCTGTGCAATGGATGTTTCCTTGTCCTGCAAGCACTGCCTTTCACAAAAGTCTCCTTCCTGAAGACTCTTAAGATAATATCTCCTCTACTGGATAATCCCCTCTCATCTCTGGAAAAGGCACGAGCCTTGGAAGACATTATGTAGGTCTTTGGTATCCCTGTGAGCTCAGTTCTTTTCAGCTGCCTACAAATGTAGGGAGCAAATGATTTGCAGTGCCACTTAATGGAGCTGTGTAAACTTTCGATAGTGTGCAAGTTAACAAAAGTGAGATTTCCCCCCCCGTCTGTAAATGAAATCAAAGTGTTCTTTTTTGCTTATTTTAAAATGATGTGATCAAATTGGAAAACACATTTTAATACAATGGAGCACTTGCTACTTACTCTCATGCTGTCTTCAACCACTAACTTGTTCATTAAACAGGAATTTTGGATGTCTAAAATATTTAGATTGGGAGATAAGCACAGGCTTAACATCACTATCTGACCTCTTATGGTAGGAGCTTTACTTACTTTTTTCCAATGGATGTTGTAAACAAAAATCATTAACTCCAAAACAAATTTCAGAGGAATTTTGAAAGGCTGTAAGTACCATCAACAAAATCTGCCATCATCATCTTGAAAAGATGCTAAGCATTAAGAATTGTAAAATCACCTAACTGAATAAAGATATTACTCTGCATGTATTTGGATTATTTTTTTTGCACGTACTCCTCAGCATGTCACACAGCTATCGTGAACAGAGACTTCTGGGTATTGCAGCAGAAGCAGAGAGTAGTGGTAGCGACTAAACCGTGCAGCTAAGGAAACACCCAAAGTGCTGTCTGTCAACTTGCATCCGTGATGGTGTCCAGCCCTATGGCACATGGGATTACCAAGCCTTGCTAAGTTTAAAGTACAGTAATCCTCTTTCATGCAGTAACACGTGTAGATTCTTTATAACAGCTTAGATGGTAATTAGCAGGGGATTTCGGATTCATTGACTGGATACAAATATAGCACAGGGGAGGGAAAGACCTAGGCAGCAGTTCTCAAACTAGGGGTCACTAATGCAATAAGGGTTGTAGCAGTTATGGGGGTGGGGATGAGCCAGCAGAATTTCAAGGAGGGGTGAAAGTTACCAGCATTGCAAACACAGCGTTGCAGCCTTAATCAGAAACAGACAAAGACTGTCTTGGCTAGGAGAAGTTTCTGTTTAGATATGTGTTTTCTCTGGCATTTTGTAATCGTAGATGTAAATCCTTCAGGGATGATGCTCCAGCTGGCTGTGTCAGCAGTTACTGTTCTGCTTCTGAAATATTAGGAGAATTGCAGCTGTTGAACCAGCCTTATTAATTTAGTGTGTTTTGACATGCCTTACGAAAATGGGCCTGGGGTGAAGTGAGAAAGAATGAAGTGAGTTGAGCTAGCTCCACCTGACCTTGTTTTACCTGCAGAGACATTACCACTGCAGTTAACTGAAAGAAAATTAAAGATTCTACAAATTTTAATATACAGCAGATCGATGTAGTCACCAAATGAATTTTACTGCAAATGCATTGGCTCTTTCTGCTTCCAGTTTTCTGCATTTTAGCTATTCAATTGGTAATAATGAAATATCATATCATATTTCTGGTCTCACTGCCAGCTAGCAAAGTTGAGCAAACACGGAATTTGCAGGTTTAGGGTTTAAGGGAGTAATGAAAATTCTTCCAACTTTCTTTTAGTACTCGGGAGGAGTGTTATTTTTGTAAGAACAAGATTCATATCAGCTCCAAATGCAAACTCAGATCCTGGAAATGTAAGGTGAATTCACACCTTTAGGTGACTTAGAACCTGAGTTCAGCCACTAGTTTATGTATCAGCTGTTGCATGCTCACTTTCTTGGCAGAAGAGCAAGGAGCTGGACTATATAGCCCTAGGTGAGAGCCGGTTTTGAACAGTGGTTTGAATTTAAGAAAAAAATACTGTTAAAAATTTTTCTGAATTGACTTTTTTTTTTTTTGGCAACAGTAAGGGCTTTATTTTGACTCTTACTTTGACTTCTAGTGAGCTTATAGGGTTTTCTACCAAGAATGGGGTTTGGCAACTGTTTTTTTTTAAACATTTGAAACATTTTAAACTTTTTTTTTAAACATATGAAAAATTCTCTATTCCTTCTCTGTCCTGCCTACAAGATACTAACCAAGTAAGAAAAAAAATTTGTTATATTCGATCTATTGAACATTTTACAATTAAAAAATGTCATCCTGATTTTCATCAACACTTTTATTTTTTAATGAATGTTGCACATCTCATTTTGTTCAAACCTTGCATTAGTTTCTCCCTTTCCCACCCTTTCAAAGCACTGAATAAACAATCCTCCTGCTTGAGGCTACTCCTCGCGGAACTCTGAAGTTTCACATTTTTTATGTGTTTATGAAAATATCTTCCCCTGTGCTGTTAGTGGCTTCCCTTGCCTTCAGTAGCGGCCCTGAAAAAGTGCACCGAGAAGTATTTCAATAAATTTAAGACTGAAAGCAAATGGGAGATGACTAAAAGTGAAAGAATCATAGAATCATAGAATCACTAAGGTTGGAAAAGACCTCTAAGATCATCCAGTCCAACCGTCAACCCAACACCCCCATGCCCACTAAACCATGTCCCTAAGCACCGCATCTACATGTCTTTTAAATACTTCCAGGGATGGTGATTCAACCACTTCCCTGGGCAGCCTGGTCCAATGTTTGACCACTCCTTCAGTAAAGAAATTTTTCCGAATGTCCAATCTAAACTGCACTTGGCGCAACTTGAGGCCATTTCCTCTCATCCTAGAGGAATAGTATTCCTAGAGGAATACTAAGTCTATGCAAACATTTGCTTTCTGGTTCATCTCCCAAGATGAAGACGTTATAGGTATGGTCCGAAAAGCACACATTGGAACTTTACTTTTACGTCCAAATGGCAAGTCACGTGCTGTCAGCAAAGGCTGGTGGCAGTGGGTCCGTGATCGGGCACTCCCTCAAATGGAGAAGTACTGAATTTCGACAGATCCTTTCCCACAGGAGATTTGATCATCGGCGCTGTGAGGGCTGGGTTTTGGGTTGGGGCTCTGGGCATGGGTAGCAGTGGCAGGGCAGCAGCTTCCCCTTGTGGGTGCTGAGCTCGGCCTGACTTTGAGCCCCAGGGGTGCAGGTTGACCTGCTCAGGTAGATGTGAAGGTGCCTCCAGCTGCCGGCTTTTGGCTGCATAAGGCCCGTAAGCAGCTGTTTCTCCTCTCTTCCTAAAGCAGATGTAAACACTATGCAAACCACCCCAAGAGTAATGCAGAAAAGCACATCTCAGGTTGGGTTTTCTTCCTGTTAAAGCTGTCTATCTTGTACAACAAATGTGCAATATTAAATACTTTATTTTGCAAGGAAAGACATAAAATACATAGTTCTTTGCTACAGATGCACCCAAGCCTTGATCTACTTCTGGTTTTTTATTTAGTTTTCATTCTGCCCAAAATTATTCTGTATTTTTAAGACCCAATTTCACAGATAGTTTCAAAACATCTGAAGTGGCATTTTTAGATCATGAACTAGTTGTGGAATATTTTGACCTACTTCTGTAGATGAACCCAAAAATTTGAAAGGAAAATAAATGTCTTCAATGAATCTTAATACTATCTATTTTGGAAGACATCATTTCTGCTTACAATCTATCTGTGAACTTTGTCAAATCTGTATTGAATATTAATAGTGGAGAAAAGTAAAGAAAGAAACTTCCTTTTTCTCAAACTTTTCAGCAGAAAAAGATTTGAGTGCAAGGTGTAACTATCGTGCTGATACCTCCTCTATGCTGTTATGTTACCACTTTGCATTTGTATCTGTGCCACCACTCACCATCCACATAGTGACTGTAACTTCCTTGGGATTTATTTCTAGGCACCAGAAGGCACACTAGTCTGGTGCACTGACAAGACATACTAGTATTATCTCATCCCTGATGAAATTCATAACACCCTTAATATTTCTTCTTGATGCTCAAGAAACTCGACAGGTCATCGAAAACATTCACTTTCCATCACGACAGATGAGATCGCTTCTTTGCTTGCTTTAATAACAGTTAGGCATTCTATTTTTTCTCACTGCCTTGTTTTCAATTGATTTTCTTAATTAATGCGACCAAGCTAGTAAGCAAATAGAGGGGAACAGGGCAAATTGTGGGGCAGTAATTTCTTTTGTTGCTGTGTTATTCTATTGT
Source organism: Pelecanoides urinatrix (assembly GCA_013400755.1). NCBI lineage: Eukaryota > Metazoa > Chordata > Aves > Procellariiformes > Procellariidae > Pelecanoides > Pelecanoides urinatrix. The sequence goes on along the minus strand of VZTQ01001659.1, from coordinate 113,606 downwards.
TTTCAGTTCCATGTTAACTCTGGTTCATATAATCTCTTCTCTTACTCCATATGACTCACAGGCTAAACAGAGCAGATGGGGGAGTGATTTCAGACAGTGACCTCATTTCTGCACATACTACTTCTCAAAAAGAGACAGCAATCAACCTGTGTCTGACAAAAAGAAAAAGTTTGGATTTTTTTTTCCTTTTACTGCATTATAGATGTGAATAATTTTGAAAAGATAAAAGGGCAAAGGGGAAGAGTCTGAGCTTCCAACACCACCAGTGTGTTCTGCTGTTCTGAGCTGGCGTGAAGAGCACTGTCAAAGCACTTTGGGTCCAGCTACCTTGAAATCTTCTCTCACGTTATACTTTTAGTTCTTCTCTATGTGTGAAGTATCCAAAAGACTATTTTATTAGTGAAATAATTTTAAATTTAAACACATTAAATTTCTTTATAAGAGAGTTTCTACTCATCTGTGTGTCTGAAGTTAATCAGGTATTGAACTGGTTGCGGTGTTCAGGTTTTAGCTGCAGACACTATTCCTTCAGACAAATACACATATTAATGATTGCAAATTGCTATCAAAAAGTGTGAGTTCTCAAAAAAATCAGTGTCTGCAATAAATAATTGTGCTTTTTTTTTTCTGTGGTCTTTATTGTGGTGACAGCTGGATGAAACCTGTAGGATAAAAATTTCCATAATGCTGGAAAAGTCTGACAATTTTTGTAAATGCTACCCAATACATATATACAGAGCAATGATCAGTCTTGAAATCATAGAGTGAAATATAAAACTGTAAGAGAAAGACAAGAATACAATTTCAGTAGCACCTTGGATTTGATATTTACTTTTTCTCTAGTAGTATTGGCATTATTAAGCAGACAGCACTCCAATCTTACTTTGGTGTTAAGCTGACTATCAGGAATATGTCTTTAAAGCTCACAACACACTTGTATTTTCTTCAAATCTCCAACCCAATGAGTCAAGTTTTTACAAAAGAACCTTCCTTTTCAAAAGAGGAATAGTAATATACTCAAAGGAAAACTTTAAGGTTTAGGGTGAGGATATCCTGAAGCTTAAGAAAGGAAGTAAATAAATGCCTGTATTTTTAAGGCTATTTAAAATGTTAATATATATTAAACTAGTCTCTTGAGTTTTGGAAGAGGTACGACATCATAAATCTAAAGTGTCATCAATATGAATAAGCTGTAACAGAAAGGAGCTAATTATTTTAATTTATTTAAAGTTAATTTCTCTCCATACAGTTACTTAAGGATACAAATATTAGTGAATATTATACTTGATTTGCTTAAAAAGCAGGTAGCATGGTAAAACCAGTGATTTGCTGCATCATAATCACAAATATTTATACATTTATCAAATCGTATTGATTTATGTTTTAGATAAAAAATTCTAGAAGTTATAAAATTATAGAAAGAATTACATCAGTGATAGTAAATTACCTTGTGTGAATCTGCAAAAAATAATTATCAGAAGGAGTAATTACTATGAGACATTGACAGGAGAGTGGGGAGTTCTGGATTTCTGGTGAAATAATTGCCTGTTTCGATAGCACATGAACACGTGTTATGTCCTGTGAGTTGTCATTGCCTCTTTTAAGGGTAACTTTTGTCAATATATGGAGCTTTATTATTAAAGGTGAACTCTGCCAAAATTCAATTATAAGGGGGGACTTCTGAGGAGGTCGATTTTCTGAGTCTGCTCAGTTTGTTTTAGAAAAAAATGTCTTGCTAATTTCAGTGAGAAATTAGCATTCCTTTTGTTTTTCCTTTTACCACTGAAGGTATTTCTCTCCATTTGATACCTTTGTATTGTTCTCTGTAGGAAGAACTTGTGGGTGGATGGTAAGACTTAATCCCGACCAAGGCAAACAGAGACGTGCTTATGCACTGACAACCGGCGCTCCACTTCTAACCAGTGCTGGGGGAAAGCACAGCCAAGCTGAAGCCGAGAATTAAATCCACTTTCTTACTTTATTTTCTTGTAATTGACTCCGAATAGCTGAGAGGACTGGTGATTTGTGGCTTTTTCCTCTGTCCTGCCCTTCAAACACTGCACGCAGCCTGCGAGCCGGTGCCCCAGATCAGAGGAGAGCGATGCCAAGCCCTGCTGTGGGAGACCAGCGTTGCCTGGGGCTGCATGACCAGAGGCTCTCTGAACTTGCCAGTCATCTTCAGCACATGTCTTTCCTAATCCCTGCTGAGGATGGAGGTGGAGTTTCTTACCCTCATATTATTTACTTTGCAAGACTTTAATGTAGTTGCCCTTCATTCCAGAAAATGAGAGAAAAATAAGGTGACTGTAGTTTCAACATTATACAACAAAGGAAACAGGATGTGATGTATGATTTTATATACTTCTCAGAATACGTGTGATATGTTGGGTTTTGTGACCAGTAAGAAATATTTTCTCTTGCAAGTGGTGAACTTCTATTCAAGGGGCACTGGAAAATCGGTGAGTTATCAGCACAGTAGCTGTAGTTGTATTCATAGTTCTGCAAGTTACTTTATGAACATACATCAGGCAAACAGATTTTTCCATTACTTAGGAATTGTTTTAACTCCTTTAAATGATTGAAAGCTATTTGTTGTGGTGGGGGAGGATGAAAACCACTTTTATAGGGTAGTTAGGAAAAAATCCCATTACGTCTGTTATGTAAATACTGTGAAATCAAATTAGAGCCAAGGATATTGAAGAAGGGGAGATGAGGGGAATATTAAGAATATCCTTTTTTCACAAAACAGGTAAAATGCTTCATCAAGGATCTTCTCGCATAGTGAAACTTGCCCTGATTAGTTTAACTACGCAAAGATTAATTTTTGCTTCATTTCTCTAAATCTCAGTAATGATGGTACCGTCAGACTACAGAAGGGGTACTAAGCATCTTATAGGAAGTCCTTTCTAAACCTTTGCTGTGAGCTCAGAATAGAAATGTATTATTCAGTGTAATATTTGTCTTGAAAGTCCATGTTTCAGTAAAATAAATGGAGATACCACTCACATTCTAACATGCGGACACTTCTCCCATGGATCCATATTCGGTTTGATGTTAAAAATGGTTTAAATTTTGTAAACAGAAAAGACCATTTTATGACTGCCGCAGTGTCAAAAACAGCTCTTGTACAAGCACTGACCAGCTGATATAGTTCCAAACACTTTGCCCAACATGAAGGCTGTACACATGACTCTGTGTCTGTTGGCATAAGCATGGGGCAAAGTAGCCAGTTAGGGTCAACGTTTGGGTAGAATCATGTAACGAGGAGATTACTAGCAACTGATTATAGAAGGGTTTTATTCACCAGTGAGGATTCATGTATCGAAACATCTGCAGTCTTTCACTATGAAGCCCAAGAGTAAGCCAGTTGAATGTGGAAGATGTTGAGGCTGGCCAGTGGGAAATGGGGAATCGTGTGCCTGAGTCTCCTGCTGTGACGGTGTCAGATCTGACAAGTGTGGGTATTATCAAGGGGCAGTAAATGTCACCTGGACTGCTTTGCTCGCTCATCTAGTTGTCAGCTCTGGCTCCCGCAGAAATGTAATCTTGTCTCTAATGTTTTTCTCTAATACAGCGTGGTTCTCGATGGCTCTATATGCTAAGTCTGTTATGGGCAGCAATGGCTTTCAAACACATTTGCTGCTTGCTGATGAACTAGCTCTGGGGCAGGGTGTTTCCCCTCACTTGCTGCCTCTCTACAAGTGAAAAAAAGACTCATAAGGGAATCGGGTGTCTGCTTGCTAATGGAAGGCTGAGTGGAGCTTCTGGCTGTTTCTTCCTAGTGGGCCTGATTACGAGGACTCGCCTACGGGCACACGGAGGGAAAGGTGCCCATTACGTGCGAGAGCTGATTACTTGCACGCATGCCTCCGTTCAAGTATTTGTACTTATTCAGCATTTGTACTTACTTAGCATTTGTACTATTTAGCAAGTATTTGTACTTGCTAAAATATTTGTACTTCCTCATGCCAATAACAGAAGGTCAAGTCCTCCCTTCGGAAAGCTCTGGGGGTCAGAGTACGACGAGCAGCCTGCTCCCCACCTGCTCTGCACTCACTCCCTTGGGCCTGCCTCATTTCCCTGCTTTTGTAAAACCACTTTCAGATCTACTGGTTAGAGTTGTATAAACACATACACATGCACACTGGTAATGACCAGATATTTCTTAAGATGAAGTATTAAAAATAATCACACAAAACAAAAGAGAGAGTCCTGTGACAAATAAAAAGAGAATAACTCCATTTTATGGTCCCTGGGGCTTAAAATATGAGGATTGTCTGAAATATTAGCTGTAATGAAGGGAATAATATTTTTTTTCTGATTACTGAAATGTTTTCACGACTTCCAGCTACAAGGCATGGATTCACAGCGCTTTGGACTAGAAAAATAGCCTTTTGCATCATAATGTCCCTTCTTTGGGCATAGGGGATTAATAAGCTTTTTGTGAGTAATAAATCCCTTTCATGCAGTAACATGTGGATTCATAATGGATTATATTATAATTAGAGAGTCATTTAGATTCATTGACTGTATACAGTTATGGGTTTCCCTTGTCTGATTTCTCTGACCTATGCTTTAGATTGTACCTTACAATGCACCTCCTACATTAAGCATCATTATAATTCCCACAGACTAGTGATGTATTTTCCATGGTATTTAAGAGATTTCTCAAGGGAATACTTCAAATCCTGTAAGTAAAAAATACCACAGTGCGATAAATAGCCATTTTAATGGCATCCATTATTTCACCAAGATGTAATGTCTCAGGGGGCCTGAGTCCAGCAGAGACTCTGATTAGCCCTGAGTCCTTTATAAATCTGCCTCCACTTGTTACATATCACTCCCCCCCTCACAGGCATTTGAGATTGTTCCTCACTTAGCACAGCAGCTCTGCACAAAAGCTCCTTCCATTTGGTTTTATCTTGAAGTCCTGGGAGAGTTTCTTGATTGATGGTAGCGTGTTCAGCTAGTGGACATTAGTGGGTTGAATTATTGCCACTAGTGCATTAGCTTTCAGAAAAGTTTAGGTTAACACTTATCTTTGGCTGTGATATTTCTTTTTATTGTAATCGGTTCTTCTAATCTTGTGTTATTTCTATCAAATCTGAGATTCATTGCATTCTGTTATTGCCTGGGCACACCAAGTAGGAGCTATGACAAATATTGTTCCAGAAAATTCCTAAGCAGTAGCTAACTCTTGTTAGCCTACTCAGGGGCAGTAAACACTCCAATTGCATGAGGAATCTTATGAGTCATTTATGAGAAGATAGTTTTAAAAGCGCTCAAAAAAGTTGGAGATCGTTGAGGCAATAAACACATAAAATCCAACTCCAGTTTTTGGTATCATCCAAAGAACATCATAGTTCCATTGTAACTAAGTTATATGTCACAAATGTATTGGTGGATACAGAATAACAGGAGAAATCCAGTCACAGCAAGAGAAAAAAAGTGAACTGAGGATGTTAACACATCATTCAGTGCTGTTCTATGACTCATTTTCCGCCCCATGATACTTAATCACAATGAAATACCATAAAGATACACTGAAAAAAGTGGGATGATAGCTGACTTTCAGCAATTTTTCAGGTAGCTTTTACTGGAAGCAAAATTTAAATATTGCATAAAAATTAAAAACAAAAAACCCCATCTGTATTTCTTTAGAGAGACTGCTAAAGCTGTACATAAAATCAAACAAAGCCTTTAGACTTCAAAGTCTCAGTCTCCTGTGAAATTCTTTTGCACATCTGACAAAATTCTTGAGTGTCAAGTACAAACTCTGTTTTGTTTCTGGATTCCTTCTCAAATGTCCCTCTGTGTTCACAGTAGATCATCAGAATGGGGGTCTACAGTGGAGAGAGGGGTGAAGAGAAGTGAAGTGAATGTTTAATCTACCTGGGATCGTCAGTCAATATACAGTCAAAATTATTTACAAAAGGTAGAAGCCTATCACTGAACACTGACGTACAATTCCCTTAGACTGTGAGGCCAAAAGAAGAGCACAAGAGGAAAACACTGATGAGATGGGGATGGTGTTACAGAGAAGAACACTTTTTCCACTCCTTGGAGAAAAAAGAAACTCTAATTACAAGGGAGCTTTCCCTGCACACAAGGCATAAATTTCCTGCAATTTCATAGACAGGAAGAGAATTTGTGTATTTACCATAACCACATCATTGCATAACGACTACAAGAAATTATCTTGGAACTGGCCCAGAAACATAATGTATTTCATTTTTAAAGGAACTGCTGATAGATTGGATAGCAAGTGTATCAATAGTGCTTTTAAAGCTATTTGGAACAGTGGAGAAGAAGAAGGAATCTCCTTTCGGCTTCCTTGAGAAACGACAGCAAAGTAAAGGTGTTGGGGGAACAATTGAAGATTTTTAAAAGCTGAATTAGTATTCCAATAATATTTCTACACTTCAAGGAGTTTTGATCTTATTGACTGTCACTGCACTTCCAGGATTCTCTTTTTCATATATTTAATCCTTTAGGTAGATGGGTAACTTGGCAAATAACAAGAGAGAGTTTAAATTAATATCCTGACAGGTGCAGGATTTTTTGTATTAAATAAAATACTTGGTAGATAACATAGGTGCCAGAGGATAAAATGGAAACAGATAGTAAAGAATCAAGGTAGCAGTCTTACAAATGTTTAAGGTTATGCTTGTTTCCACACATGAGCAATGTCATTGCTGATAGTAGGAACATTTTCAGTGACTAAGGCAGTATGTGTTTGTAAAACTGGGACCTTAACTACTTTCCATGGTCTCAGGAAGGTAGGGAAAACAAATTTGCCTTCAGAAAATTTGAAGAGGAAGCATGTCGTGAGAAGAAATCTGAAAACAGATCCATCTAGATGGATTTTTTTTTCCTTAATTGGTAGAATTGTCCAGTGTTAGAAACGACCATTTTGCTTATAAAATTCCAAGTCCATTGATTGCTTTGAAAAATAAAGCAAGCTAAATGAATAAGTGTAAGAACTCCAAACTTTGAATTATTTACTATGCACAGATAGAAAATCCCCAGGAGGGACTGGAACAGTTGTTGTCTGAAGGTTCAGTTCACTCAGTTAATAAGAGCTTCGGGTGATTTGGTAGATATTTGGAGGAAAATAGATCTGGTGACAAGCCTGGAGATATTTCTCTAGCTTCGGGCTACAAGAAATGTGGCACATTTATTTACAAAGGAGGGAGGGAAAGGAGTCTGTTTAAAAAAAAAAACCAAAAAAAAAGTAGATAAACTAATGCTCCATTTTCAGCATCTCTCAGCTTGAAATATACCAAAGCACATAATGTCCCTGTAGCTACAGCAGGCTTCCTCATAAATACTGGTGACATGCTGAATCCTTTAAGAAAAGGAATGGAAGTCATTAGACTTCTCATTAATGGCATAGCTCTTGGGTAAGAGTCCTAACAACTGCTGAAGCACGAAAAGACACCCTGACAACTGCTGATCTGCCAAAAGATTTCTTCCTCCCCTGCTATTTCCATTGGGTCTTTTCTTTGTAAACAGAGAGGACCTTGAAATGCAAGATGTGAACCACAATGTGAAAGATGCAAGACCTAAGTATGTATATTAAGCAAAGGCCTCATGAAAGCAGGAGCTTCTTTGCTGATACCTTGCCATTCTCATTCAGTAACATGGTGCTTTTTGTCTTATTTATATGTGTGGGCCTACAGAAACTGTAAAGTATGAAAACTAGATTGCTTTAAAAATTGTTTTTATGATATTTGATTCAAGTCATTTTTTCTGATGTCTGTGACAGATGGTGAAAACTGAGGTAACACCACAACTGTGTGAGGCAGAAGTAAATGTAGATCTAAAATGACTGAAAGTGCTTGCAGAGATTAATTACAGTAGAAGGATATGCATGCCATAGCTGGCACAGTCTTTCTATATCATACGTAAGTATATTTGATTATATAAGTTCAAAAATAGCTTTTGTGCAGTGACTCAGATGCCTTTTTATTTTTGATATGCATTAACTTTCATAAATTCTTTTGATGTAAACCAAACTTCACATTCTCTGCATCATCAGTATGACTTCTTGCAATATTTTGTTGTAAAACGTAAGAAAGAGAATATGCTGCCCTAGCTGCACTTTGACAAACTGGATCGTTCTTTACGTGCTTGCTTATAAACAACACCCATGTCACAGCAGGATGAAAAACTAGTACATTTTAACAAGAAACAGGGACACCATTCTCCCACCTTCTGCATCAGAAAAGCAGGTAGGTTGCCTAGGAGAATACTGCGGGTACAAAATATTCTATGTTAATGAAGGGTATGAATTTGTAATAAATCAGATGTTCTAGGATTACTATTTAGTCAAGATCTGCCTCCTATATGTAAAGTAACTTATTCATAAGGAAGGAAGGACTGACAGATAAATTTGCATTTATGATAGGGTAACAGCATGGACATTGGAAGTAATTTTAGAATAGATTCTGGGAAAGCAAAAGAAATAACATTGGTTACTGATTAATAGCTTCCTATTTGAAAGGAAAACATCTATTTTGAAGATATCAGGTATGGAAAGACAAAGAACAGTTTGAAGCAGTAAGAGGTCATAAAATCTTTGGGACTAGCCAGGATGTTAACTTTGAAAAGCAAATCCCTTGCTCGCAGTTTCTGTATTTTCTTTTGCCCCTGCATGGTCAGCTTTTTGTTTCCCTCACCTCTAGGCAATGGGCCAGAGAGTGGCTTTATCTAAATTACAGTGAAAGCACCTTGTAGAGATGAAAATGAACTGCTTCTGCTGGCCAGGGCTCCTTTGCCTTGTCAACAGCATTAGCCAGCTGGAGAATGAGCCTCTGACATTTCTGGGCCTCTGCTCTTGGGTAAAGAAAGGGAAAAGGAGGTTGTTCTACTCTATCAATTGTAGGTCTAATGCATAAGAGAAAACGGGTCTATTCGCCAAGATCTGGCCTAGTGGTACAGTTTTTGAGATATGCAAACATCTGTTGTTGCTCCAGATCCTGCTCAGTCAGACGCTGTTCTTCTGGTCAGGATTTCAAAGGTAAGTTCAGCGCCATTACAGGGGGAAGCCAGAACTTGAGTAAGCTGCACCTTTTTTTTTTCTTCTGCCATCGTGGCTAAAATGCAAGACTCTGAGTCAGTGATATTTTTGGAACGGGATGAGGAAAAAATCGTAGAATTATAGAGGTTGTAGAAAGACCGCTTCCCAGTCAGTTTTCAGCATAGTACCTGCATGCCTGCACAGAAAGTTTCTTCTGTTCTTCCTATATATATGATACATCTCACGTTACTTTACTTCCTAAAAAGGAAAAAATTATTTGTGGCTTGATGCATCAGAAATCAGCACAATGTCTTTTCTTCCATTTAGAAGATTAATTACTGGTTTTGATGAACACATGATTAAAGTTGCTAATAAAATTATTGCACTAAACTGATCTGTTTCATACAAAATTCCATGAGATGTTTTACTGCTAATAGGCTTTATTTACCTCGAAGTTGAAGGATGCACACTCTCTTGCATACAGTTGCCTGCACTCTTCTTCTTTGCTTACTAGTATAGTGGAGAAAGAATCAAATGTTTCCTCCTTTTGCAGGCTGATGATTAAAGACCCTTACCTCGGCTATTTAGGCATGCAGTTATTTTAGCGTAAACACGGTTGCCAAAGAAGGATAGAGGAAGCACATTAACTATAACTCTATTCTGGTATTAAAGCAAAAGTGTTGTTGACTCAGGGAACAGAGATGTATTTAGTATTCCTCTAACATGCTGTACAGTATACATCCTAAGGATGGTTTGTTATCAGGTGCCAGAAATTTAACTCCTAACAGAATCACAGAATAGTTGAGTCTGAAAGGCACCTCCAAAGGCTATCTAGTCCAACACCCCTGCTCAAAGCAGGGTCATCCAGAGCAGGTTGCTCAGGACCGTGTCCACTTGGATTTTGAATATCTCCAGAGACAGAGACTCCACAGCCTCCCTAGGCAACCTGTTCTCATGTCCAACCATCCTTACAATAAAAAAAAGTGATTTTTTCTTATGTTTAAACAGAACTTCCTGTATTTCAGTTTGTGCCCATTAACTCTTGTCCTATCAATGGCCACCACTGAGAAGAGTCTGGGTCTATCTTCTTTAGCCCACCCCATCAGGTATTTATACACATTGATAATATCCCCCCTCTGAGCCTTCTCTTCTCCAAGCTAAACAGACCCATCTCTCTCAGCCTCTCCTCATATGTCAGATACTTCCATCTTTTGGTCACCTTCATAGCACTTTGCTAGACTCACTCTAATATGTCGATATCTTTCTTCTACCAGGGAGTCCAGAGCTAAGCCTAAAGTTGACCCTATGTCATGTGCACCACATAGATGACTTCCTAGATTTTGCATTCCTTTAAATCAACCAGACAAGCTTTCTCCTTGTCTGTCAGAGTGAGATTTTCTGAGGAGCAAGCAGATCTTTCTTTCCCAGTGGGATCTCATAATGATGTTGCTGACTGGACTCTGAATCAGAATGCAAAATACTGCCTTTGACAATGGCTACAAAAATGGCAGGTCTTCTGGTCTGGAAGACTGGGAGATGTAATAGTGAAAGACTGGTCTGAAAAACAATGGGGGCAAACTTGAAATGTTGCCTTAAGTCATTGCTCATCAGAAGTCAAACTTAAGGAAAACAAATAGAATGGGGTGGACTAGACAGAACAGATAATTTTTATAACCCAGAATCATTTTACTGAACTGCGATGATGGAAGTGAGTCATTTTGCTCACTATGACTCAAAGGCGTTTCATATAAAATCAAGGTCTGTAATCTCTCTGTCTAGTGTAAATTATGTTTGAATGGTAATAGGAAGACAAATGCTATTTATAAAGATGAGTGAAATCAGTTAGTATGCTGATTGGATAGTAAGAAAAAATCAAAGTTGGAGATTAATCTCTGCAAATTTACACAGCTTAGAAGAAATGTCTTTCAGTTTAGTGCCATGGAATACTGTGTACCGGTAGTATGAGCTATAGATAACATAGGTATCTCTACCTTCTGCCTTGCACCTGCAGGAGAAATGTACATGTCTGGAAGATGCGTGTTAGCCCACTACTAAATTAGAAAAGTAGTTTTTACTCATTTTCCATTGGGTGAGCTAATGAATTCAGCTAAATTCCTTGCACATGGATGTGTCCATTGATTCACATTGCAGGAATTTTCAAGCAGACAAAAATATCATGCAGGAATTGTCTTTTCCCAGTAAAGCAAAAAAAAAAATATTGCATAGATCTACAGTACAGCCGTTATTTCTTCTTACTGCTGTGCTGGTGGTAACATGTGCCATTACAGGTGAGGTTATTTCTAGGACTACAATTAGATTCTTGCACCTTGATTTTCACATTGCGTTTAGACCTTTTCAGTATGAGTTTAAAGGAATTGTGCCTGGGTGCAGTGTCTCATTTACTCATTACTGTTGCTGCTGTTTTTTCCCAAAGTAAACGGGTAAGAAAGACATATTTCATTACGACTCGAGGGAACATGGTGAGCGGAGAGGACTATCTGCCTATTGCTCTAAGCCTTTGGCTGGGTTTTCAGTACAATGCTTTCCTCCCAGATGCTTCAGGTTTTCCCAAATACTGCTAGTGTTAGCTATCTGAAACTTTCCATTTCAGCAAGCTCTTTAAGAGGAGAAACTTTTCCCCAATTCCTTGCTTTGTCCCCTGCCTTTCCTCCCCTTCGTTTGGAAAGATCTTTTCTTTCAGAGAACAGGAACCCAGTGATGAGATGCAAAATGTAGCAAGCTGGTTCCAAATTCTGCTTCCCTACTAGAATGACTGGGAAGAAAACTTCCAGGAAGAAAACACAGTGGGATTTTCTTTCTCTCATTTTTCCTACACTGAGGTGTCCAATGGAAGGTATGATTGTGTGCAAATCACCTTTTATGTATGGGCAACACCATCCATGTTCATCAGTTTGGGATATGGTCCAGAGCAAGTAAATTGGTATTAATCTTCAAATGATGTATATTAAATTTATAAATTTACAAGTTTAAGGTAGTTAATGAAATATCAAAAATTTATTCTTGAACATCTACATATGAAATAATGAAAAAACACAAATTAAATCCAATTGTGCTCATCAATTCTTCCTTCCCCCTTTGGCATAAAAGCTCTGCTAGATCAAGCAGAAGATCTTGCATCTAGCTGTGAACATCAGAGTAAAACAATTGTGTTACTTCCACCAAACACTCCTTGTCTCCAGTAATATCTTTCAGGAACTTTTTTCTCCTCCTCTCCTATGTGACTAATTATATTTACCCACATAAATGCTGAAAAAATTCTTTTGTTCTTTTGCTGTACTTCATTACAGAGTGAAAGGGACCGTGCATGGTTCAGTCTCTAAGGATTAGCAACCTAAATAAGCATATATTATGTTGGAGTCAGAGCCTTTCCACTGTATAAGCAATACAATTACTGCTTTTGGAAAAAATGCAATGCAAGAGCTAAACCTTAAAAATCAACTCTTTAAATCCAGTTTTATCTCATTTTTGTTGTTGCCATTCATTCATCCACACCATCTCATGCTTTGCAAGGTGGTGGGATTTTTTTTGTTTGTTTGTTTTCTTTCTTTTTTTTTTTTTTTTTAACTTTTCTGCAAAGATTTGATAGAGGTGCTGTAATAGCTTGGTCTTAAAATATACTGGGTCTTGACATTTCTCATAAAGAGGATTCTGTAGTCCCTGTATAGTTGTTCCAAAAGGATTGCTTGTAGATGAATTCTATTGCTCCCCAGCTTAAGTGGGACTAACTCTGGAATAAAGTGGTAGATTTTGCCTGCAAAGATTTACATGTTTGTACTCTGGCAATAATAATTCCATTTCAAGAGAAATAATTCAAATAAAGGTCATTAGATGTTACATTTTAAGCAGCTGTGAGTTGTTAAAACATGTATATGCTATATCAATTTTTGATAAAACATCATGACAGGTATTCCTTATTTTGGTGCAGAGAAATACTTGGTTAAAATTGTGAAAATAAATTAGGTTTGGCCATTAAAGCACTTCTGTTTTTATTTAAAAGACTATACTTTTCTGGAGACTGAATATCATGCAGTATATAATAATCTTTAACAAAGATTTTTTTTTTCTGTAATATCCAGAATGACTTGCTATGTTAGATTCAAGACCGGAAAATTATACTGCTCTTACTATATAGAATGATTTACCACTAGAAACACCATACACTGCAAAAAGGTCTGCTCTGCCAAGATGGCATCATTAAACTTCTGTTCACATTCCTGGAAAATCTCACAGGAGTCTAGGAAGTTTGCAGGGATGCCTAGCATACAGTCACAAAACACAGCAACAGTGAAGTGAGAATGCAATGTCCTAACTGTGGAGGTGCCATATTCTGTTTGACCCTATAACTCTGGTCCAGCTCCTGTTGTGCCAAGTACTTTGTGTCTATGTGATCACCTCATTTCCCAGTTCTGATCAGCAAGGATTAAATTATTGTTCAGAGTCTATGGTGAGAGTTAATAGAACAGTGAATCAGATTGATGGGCAAGTGCTCCCAATCGAACTGCAACTAATCTGTTGATTTTCCTTAGCAGAGAGAAGGAAGAGAGGAAGCCAAGCCTGTGCTAGGGCAGGTCCAGTACATCCACCATCCCTTTTGCAGTGTCCCCGCACTCATGTGAAGGACAGCACCCCGGTCCCCTGGGCTGCAGAAGCCGGTCAGACATGGGGTGCAGCCAGCATGGCAGATTCCCTGACCTGCACCTGAGCTGAGCTGATCAGGTGCAGGGCTGCTCGGAGGGACCCAGAACAGCCCTGACTGCATGGTTTGCTTTGCCTAATATTCCCTTTTCCCCTCCTGCTACATAATCAGCCCAAGCTCATTTTATTCTTTCCCCCACTAGCCCTGGGTTTGCTGATATTACACCCTTATTTGTTCATTCTGGCTTGGTGAGAAACCCTGCTAAGCCAGCACCCCCTTTCACTGTACTTCAATGTTATTCACCCAAGGGGAGTTTCCGATACTTCCCTTTCACTTTGGTAGTTTATCCCACTATTCACTATTGTCTTAATAGTTTTAGACCACTTTAGGTTTTACCAACGACTTATCTTCTTCTATTTTGTACAGTGTCCAGCAGACACTCACATTTTTTGCTTGGTAATTTGACCTCAGGCCAGGGGTCCCGATCTGCCTGTATACCTAAACTGAGTGATCACATTTTGATTATGGATAATTACTTGTGTACAATCCCATTATTAGGGTTCAACCTAATAAAATCTTGTCTTATCATCTGCCTGTTTGCCCATGCTTGTATATTGTACCTTACTGGTGATACTATGATAGTGATTGTAGACTGGCAGCCTGGGCAGGTGAAGAAAATATTGATCCCAGAACTGAGGAAGGGTTCATGCAGGTGTCCTATCACTCCTGTCACTGGAGGACAGCAGGCATTTCTGCTTTGGCCTCATATGGAAATGGACAGATACTCCCAGCATATGCCCCGCAGTTGTGTTCCTTGCTGTCTTCTCCCTCTCTTTGTACACACACGTGCTCAGCACATGTACACGCTTGACTGTTAAAGATGACTGAATTATAAATCAGGGTAATTAGGAACTGAGGGAATTAGTTACTGCTGCAATGGTGGAGGGGTCTGTTGCATTTCAGGAATTTTATAAACCTAGGATAATGCAAGCTTATCTTTCTTCCAGCTCTTTGCGCATCTTGTAGGAATGCTGGAATTACAGCAGTGAATCAAACCAAAGACCCACCCAGTTCACCGCTTTGTGTATCTAACAGTTTCAAAATAATAGGTGTTTCAGAGAAATGTGCTGAATGGGATGAAGGTGCCAAGCATCTTAAGATCTCTTTAAGCCTTGTACAGGAAGATCTGTTTCCAGCCTATGGAAAACCACTTCTGCATGCTCTGAGCTGCTTCCCATCCTTCGGGAATGGGGAACACTAGAGCTGAAAGCAGTATCCTGGAAACCAGCCGGGTCATTACCAGACCACTTTCTCCCTTTCTTGATTTGCATCCATGAACAGCACTTGGTGGTTTGGTATTTCACTCAGTCTTCCCATGGTACATGTGGCAGACCTTTAACTAAAATTTCTCCTAAATAATGTCTTTGAAGCTTGGCATAATGTCTTTGAACTTGTAGTTAGTTCCTCAGTGTCCTGAAGTTGTTTTGGTATCTATTTTTCAGAGCATTTTTATCCCGGATGTATGTATTAACTGAACTATCCACAGCAACAGCTTTTCCCTCTACTAGCTGGAAAAGCTAGGAGATAAAATTAAACATGACTAGAAAAGCTGATGCATTACTGTTTGGATGCCTTTGAGAAGCTGTGATAGGATTGCAGTGAAATAAAAAAATTTTCCCCTGCTGTGGCCTGACCTATTTCTAATCATTATTCTTCAACACTTTGAGGGCTGATTATCACTACTTTGCCTCTATGAGAATGGATGCATTTGAGAGAGGCGAGGTGAGGATATCTTAAGAGCGTGCTGGCAGAGTGTTTTGCTGCTGCTTGCCATGGCAGAAGTGAGTGTAGTGGCACAGTCTAACCCAGTGCGTTGGTTCTCACTGGAGTCATGCTTTTCACCCATGCCAGGTCATCAGCAATGGATCCTTCGGACAGGGAGGGAGCACTTCTTACAGAAATGTTACATTCCCCAGGGCTACAGCAACAGGTAAAGGACTTTGCTCCTGAGGACTTGGTTCACAACAAAACCTTTGTGCAACTTTCTGAGAGTTTAAAGAAAAAATCCTGTCTCTCATTAGCACATGAAGAGTTGTTTGTACAAACATTTGATCTCGGTACTAGCATTGACAAAGAGGATTAAAAATTAAACGAAGCCGCCTCAGCAGGTATCTCCAGACATGACAGGCAAAGAAGCTGATATCATTATTAGAAGAGCAGTAAGCACCCCAAAGCATACAGTGAGCGAAGAGGCAAACTGGACTCATTTGGAAAAAACTGTTTCTGGAGGGAACAGTTTTTCTCTTCACATAAATTTACCATATCACTAGAAAGCTAGCAGACTAACTTTTCTTTACATAAGAAAGCTAATACTCCTCTGTTTGACAAGGTTTAGACATTGTGCTATGTCCAGATGTGGAATTTCATGTTGGGATAGCCACAAACAGCCTGACACTAGCACAGTGTTTGCTTAGGGGGGGGAAAAAAAAATCATGGAGTGAGAGCTAATTAATTTTAAAAGAGAGCTAATTAATTTAAGGTTTAATTAAAAATTAACCTGCTTTAATACCTACTGAGAAAATTACTGCAGACCATGATTCAGCTTAATACAGGCATAACTACATCACAGACTCACTTGATACAAACCAGTTTCAGATTGAAGTAGGTGGGAGTCTTTCCCCTGGGCTGGTAGTGAATTCATGTTCTAGCAGACTGGGTTACTTCACATCCTAAACCTGTAGTTTTCCTTCACCTAAGTACCACTAATATAACCACGTATTCATGCCCTCTCAGTAGTCACATATTTACCCTCATCCGGTGCATTACGCAAACTGTCAGTCTCATTAATACTTCAAACACAGGGAGAGACAGACTGATTCTCTTTAGCCTACTAATTAGAGTGGTCACCTCAGGGTGTGGGAGAATCCAGGGGCAGACATGACTCTTGATGGCTTTTTTGTAATGTTGAACAGATCCAACAGAGGGTACTGAGAAAAGACAGAGCTGTCTCCCACATGTCTAACCTAACCACTGAACTGCTCTAAAATGGAGTGTCTTTCTGTGTCTAATAAAAAATGACCCCTGAAATGGTGTCCTAACAGGAGAGGGTTTTTTTAAAAAATTCCTAATCTTTGAGGATTTGGGGAAGATTTCTCTAACTGAAGTCTTCTGTATTTTCTTGCACACTATTTATCAGGAACACAAACTTGGTTCTTTTCTAAAGAGAAAGAACGATGTGAACAATTTAAATCTTCAGGATCTACAGAGATTTCTACGTACCTCAAGGAATTTTTTTAAAAAATAGAAGTTACCCAGTAATCTCTAACTGTAAAGCCTAAAGGCACACAAATGCAACAAATAATTATTACCCTGGCAATCTTGTGCTTTTCAATAGCAGCTAGCTTTGGGCTGTTGCTTTTTTTATCTTAGCAAATAGTAAATTCACAATTACATGCAGTTCTAAAGAGATTGTGTGGGCAAATACCTTCAGCCAAAAAAAAAGTGGAAGAGAGAGTATTCAAAAATGTTACCATGTTCTAATATCTGAACACATGAAATACTTTTGACATTTTTTAAAAGAAGTAGTTCATCTTCTCGTGTTGAAATGGCCTTTTCTTTTTGAAATAGGTAACTGAAAAAGAGTGGGAGTTAAGAAAAAAGGTTAAGTAACCTTGAGACAAAACCAAACACTTGTCTTCCAACAAACTCTAAACTTTAACTTGACCTGAATTATTATTTCTTCCTTGTGTGGTTTTCATTTTCCCTGAAACCTCTTTTTCTTCTCCTCTTCTCTGACCCCTCTCCCAATTCAACTGAACAAAAAAGGCCTCTTGGCAATCAAGCAGATTGCTTTACTATGGATACAAAATGAAGAAATCAGATTAATAACTCCACAAACGTTTTCCAAGTTCAGTCAATTGTGAGTTCTGTTCATGGGGGAAATTAATGATTTGAAGGGTGTAGGACTGCAGCAGAAAAAATATTTTGTTCCAGCTTTAAACCCCCTTCACACAAAGTTTGTCCTAATACTGCTTAAAATAACTNCACTATACCAACTACTAGGAAGAAAATTAACTCTATCCCAGCCAAAACCAGGACACTGTGAAGGTCTGGGCCGCACCAAGCCCTGAAGGGAAAATAAGGAAGGCGTTGCTTCATATGGCTCCTCAGAGTGTCCTCTGCCTGTCGCTGGAGTACACTAATGGCTTCTGAAAATGTTATTCTAGTTGAATGCTCCAGTGCTAATTTAAAATTATGTTAAATTGAACCTGAAGTATGCTTCCAGTTCTGCCATCCCCTCCTTGCTCTCCTTCTCCTTGGCTTCAGCATTTCACTGCACTTTATGTTCTTTCTGTATGTTGGCTTGTGCCCGAGGCTTAGCAAGTGGACTATGAAGGTCTTCCAAAATGTTTCAGTGCTGGAACCTGTATCATTGGCTTTCAAACCGTTTTCTTTATAGTTTCAATAAATAAAATGTTCTTCACAAAGTGAACTTTAAGGGAATAATAAGGAAAATAGTAAATGGTGCTAATATGTTGTATGCTTAATTTTTATTTCATGAATGTATAGTGAGTGATTATAGTTATTTAGATATTGTATCACATTTCAAAACTAATTTGCTTGTTTTCATGTGTCTTGCTTTTATGCATTTGAGTTATATATTAAAATTAATATATATATTCGCAGTACATGTATGATTATATATCTTGCTGGTCTAAATATCTACTAAAGTGGATTAAATTTAGGTCCTAAGCATTTACATATTTATGCAGTCAGTAAATTAAAATATAGTGAATAAATAACTAATCTGAGCTATCCAACAAGTCTGACAGATAATTAATGCAAAGAACAAACTTGAATTCAGTCTTTTTGATTAAAGAATAAAACACTGCCACAAAGTAATTTATCACATAGTGACGCATAAAGAAGAAATTACAGGAAATAACAAGCTATTGCCAATAGAATACCATAAACAGAAAGCAGTTTAACTCTATTGATTCTTCCCTCATCACTGCTGGTATTTTATTACGGGACACGTGACTGTGATGTTTGGAGACATACATATATATATATATATATATATATATCATCAGCTGAGTTACTGAAGCATTGGCATGCATATCTACTATATCTTTTAAGTTTAGTTTAACTAATAAGGATAATAATTAACAGAGGAAATGTAGCAGCAGAACCTTCAGCTCTAATCAGTAGTCAGAATAGGTACCTGGCAGGCTTGACTTAGTTGCACTACAGCCTGACTGGCCTGTGTGCACTGTCAGTAGCTCAACTAAGGACAATTTAGGTATGAGTGTCTGTGTTGCATATGCTACGACTGCATTGCACAACCAGGGAGGATTGTTTTGGAGATAAATCTTGCAACAACTATAAACCCAGTTAAAATTAGATGGGTTATCTTTACAAATGTATTCCATAAAGATGTTATATCAGATTTTAAAGCCTTTGTGATCTATCTACAAGGACCACTTCCAAGGTATGATTATCACAAAAACATGGGGGTAGAACTCAGTCTACAGCATGGAAAAATGGCTTATAGGGTAATATGGCAAGATAGCTGTTGTCACATGAGTTGGGCCTGATGAACTTTATCCTAGAAGACCCCAGAGCACTTTCAGATCCATTAAGATGAAAAGTAGGCACAGTACAGAAGATTAAACACATATATATACACAAAGAAACCTTGATTTTTTTTTTTTTAGTAGAGCATCTAGTAAATTATAGATCAGGCATCTAAACTTCAATCAAAAAACTAAATCTAAACTTCAATGAAAAAACAACTAGAATGAATAAAGGTATCAAATATTTGTAAGCATCTAGCAGATAAGAAAAAAGATGAGTAGCAGCCAACTGGATTCATATTAGCAAGTCAGATCAAACCTTCTATAACAGACCCTGTGTTCTGTTCTATATCTTAGCTCTAGTAAGGTTCTTAACAAAGTCTCCTATGATATTCTCATAGGGAAGGTGAACAAATATGATCTACAGTGAAGAACTGATTGGATTACAGTACCTGAAGAATAGATATCAGTGGCTTCACTGTCAAACTGGAAGGAAGCATATAGTTGAATTCAGCAGATATGTGTCGCAGGTGGGGTCTTTTATGTTCAGTGTTTTTACTAACAATATGGAGAATGAATTTAAAATCATTAAATTTACCAACAACCTAAATCTGGGAAGTTAGAGTACATTTTATAAATCAAAATGATACTTGCAGATGGTTTGAACAAAAATCTTTGACATTAAAAAAAACTCAATGAAAGAGTAGGAGTAGTCAGGTTCACAAGAACAGTGCGAAACAACTGGGTAGGTAATTGCTCTGAGGAAAGACTCTGGGAATTACTGTGGATCACAAGCCATATGAACCTTTTTATGCCATGCAGGTACACAGAAGATCATTGTACTAGAATATGTTGGAATTTCTCATTGGTGAGACCTCACCCTGTTTGATGCTTCAAGAAGCACCTCAGGAAGATGTAGACCAATTGGAGTGCACTAAGAAAAGCAACAACTGTTTGTCTAGAGATCTAGAAGGTATTAGTTATGAGAAAAGAGAAAGAACCACAGCTGTTTTAGTAAAAGGAAGACGAATCTGAGGGAGATATAACAACAGGCTTCCAATATGAAACAACTGTTGCAAAGAAAAGGGAATAATCTATTATTCATATCCAAAATGGGTAGAGACCAGATGTAATAGGTTTAAGTTGCAGCCAGAAAGATCCATGTTAAATCTGAGGAACAGTTATCACTTGTTAAGTGAGGCAGTGAAAGAGACTGTCCAGTAAGCCTGCAGGGTGTCCATCGCTGAAGTTTGTGAGGGCAGGTAATGAGGGAATTAGGGATGGCTGATCCTTTCTCAGGGACTGAGAATGACCTCTCAAATGCCCTTCGAGAGGATGAACTAAATAACCTCTCGAACGCCCTTCCATCTTTATAAAGGTCATTGATTTCTTTTTCTATGAGCCTTTGAGAATTCATTTTGTTTTTCCAAAGCAAGGAGCACATTCATCATGTAAGTTAGCATTTCCAGTTTATGGTTTTGTTTTAGGGAGGGAAGTGTTAGCCAAGGTTCTGATAGTGTCTCGTATCTGTTGTTATAAAAGTTTATGGTGATTTGACACCTTCTCTTCCATTCATATCAACTACAGGAGGTAGAGATGTTGGGGCATCAATTATGGCACCTTCACTGATGAGTGAGAACTCAGAATTGTCTGCTGACTTACACTCCTAAATTTCATTAGAAATCTATGAATGGTATCATCTCCATGGGAGATTTCAAAATTTTTTTTACTTTTGATTGAATAGAGCTCTGTGCTAAATTATTAATCAAAAATGTTCGTCTTCCAGAAAATTTTATATGTATCTAGATCCATATTTAAAATAAAACTACAGTAGACATAGCATATCTTGGTTCTCTGATTGCTTTTTACAAAGGCAGTCCCATATTGCAGCCTGCAACATAAGACAGTAAGAGTGCATCTGCTTTTTAGGTATGCTCAGTGTCAATAGAGGCAATGGGGTCTGTTTGTAGATGGATTAAAATTAGTCTCCTATAAGACAAAATAGCCCCAAATAAAGATCACTGGATGAAAAATTTTAGTAAAACATGAACTAACCATCATTTACAAGCTGATGTTAAGACTAATCAGATTTGAGACCAAGGTTCAGTCGTTCATATATTGTTGTACTCTAAATTACTCTCTCTCTCATTTAAAAATCTTGCTGCTCCATTTATTTATTTTTGTGATTCTTTTGTGACTTTCATATAACAGACAACACCTAGAGAAAATTTTCAGGCTATAAACAATAGATGCAGCATTTAGTACTAACTTTCTCATGTAATTAAATAGAAGCCAAAGGGTAATTTCTTGACTTTATCTTATTAAAATAAAGTTCTGCACAGTATACAGCTAGCAATAAATGTTCTCTTTTTATTGTTCAGTGTTTATGTATCATTGAAGACAATGTCCTACAGACTGCAATCGAGATTCCTGTTTCTTTTTGGGTCTATCTGTCAGAAAAGAAAAGGAAGAAAGGGGGTGGGGGCAGATGGGGGAAGAACTATAATATCTCAGAGGTAATCATAAAAATTCTCACCCAGCAATTCCAAGTAGTAGATACAATTTTGCCTTTATATTATAGCATAAACTGTTCTAGCTATACAAAAGCAGCTTCCAGGTGCTCTTGTACAATGACAGATAATTACTGCTGTTGGATCACAGGGCCAAGCTGATATCCAAGGATTCTGAGGGTGCTTGAATTTGCAACTATCAGTGCTGTCTGACTCATGGAAAATAGTTAAAGGGAGATAAATACATACTCAGAGCATTTTGACAGGCAGGTGCTTCTTGTACAATCCTCTCTGTGCTCCCTGTATTTTCTTCAGCCAGTTTGATTGCCACTTGGCTTCCTTTCTCCCAAATCCCTGGCTAATCTCTTCTATATAGGCTCTTTGGCCACCCTTATCACCATAGCATCCGAGCAGCTGCCAGCAGTGCATTAAGCTACGCAGTAAGACATCACATGTGTCTCATGGTCTCTTTCATCTGCTTTCCAGGGGAAAAAAGAACCTGTGTGGACAACAGGGTGTTGTTTTTTTCCTTTTAATATGTATCCTATAATGTCTGAGAAATCTTGGCAGAAAAAGCATGCCTTGCATTTGAGGTGGAAGTGGGAATAGTCACCTACGCTGATGAATTGGTGTGGATAGTTTCCTAAGGATTGATGGCCTCTGTCCCCCCCGAGAAGTGGCAAAGATAATTAAGGCTGAAATATCATCCACCAGGATGAAACAGAATGTCTTTCCAGACAAGGATGACTGGAGCCTTCCTTTCTGGCTTTCTGTGAACCAGAGTAAATCCATTAGCGTTTCTATGCCAAGAAAGCCAACTGACCAAAGGCGTTTGCGCTGTGCCCTTCCAGAAGCCCAGCCCAGTTCTGTGATGTGTGCTGGCCACATCCAGGTATTCAAAAGTCAAAATTAAAGCTCCCAAACATGAAACTTTAAATGGTGTTTTTAATTTTTTGCTTCAAAGTGCGTTTTTTTAAGGCCACCCAAATACACATGTATTTCAGCTGTTTTCTACAATTGCAATACTATGAAGAATATTTCCCAGAAAACAGAAGCGGAAAACATCACATAACCATTGAACGTGAGGAATTTGGACTCTTGTGAGAACGGCTATCATTCCATGAAAACATTACAAGTAATTATGCACCCCAATGTATTTCTCTGTAAGTAAATCCCTGGGTACGTTGGAGCTATAGAGTGAAGCAAAGCAGTATTCCTACCTCAGGCTGCAGTTCCAGACCACATCCTGTAGCTCAGGACTGCCTGCCACGTTTGGAGATTTCCTGCCAGTGCAGAAGAGCCCTCTCAGGTCTTTCTTCATGCTTTTGGATCTGTGACTATTTTCAGGAATGATGAGACAACTGATGGAAGAGGATGTGGATTTATCCACCACCACACCTAAGGAGAGATAGCACAGAAGACTTGTAGCAGTCTAAGGGCTGAAGTAGTAGCTTACTTGTGATTAATACCCTGCAAAGTTTCCACAGTGATCACTAGCTGACAACCTGCTACTTGAAAGAAAAATCAATAAAAATAGACACCTTTGTTATCTCTGTGGATTAGCTCCTGTCATAATCAAGCTGATAGCCTAACACCTTAGCAGACACTGAAATTGTTTTCATTACACTTATTTCTGTCATCCATGGTGAGTCAAGCTTACACTTTAGGACAACCCTCTCTCATAGCTTTGTGGAATTTAATTTTAAAGTTTTAGACACAGGGAAATTGACCCCATGAAGAACAACACCAAAGTGTGTCTTTTAATGGCTATCACATTTTGTTTAAAAGGGAAAAGCTACCACTTGTACCATCATTCATAGGTGATAAAGCTACACCATCACACAGTCACTGATCTGTTTTTATTTATTTTTTTAAACAAGCAACGACACTTGTGAAGTACAGGTAAAGCTTCAACAATATTTGGTGGCTTTTACAGACTTCTGAGAAGAGTAATTGCACAATTTCCCTTTTCCATACATCATTCCCTCTAAGCAAATGGTGAAGGAGAGTTTTTTCTGACTATGATTCTCTTAGGGATCTATTTTACTCATGAGGATTTCTGGAAGAAACCTCCTCTTCAGTGAAAAATAGTTATGAGTTATTAACATACTCGAATTCACTTTCAACTAATTTTGCATTCAACTTTAGGATTACTGTTAATGACTAGAAGTAGGGAATAGCAAAGTGTGAAATTTACTTGGTAGCAAATACAAAGCTGCTGTCTCTAGAAAAAGCTTATCTGAATATGAAGTGTTTCTCTGCCATTTAATAGCTCACAGAAATATATATAGTCTTTAACAGAAGAGCCTCTCAAGATACAGAAGCCAACAAAGATTTGAGTTTGTCCTTATCTACAAGACTTGAATAAAGCTGCCACATTTAATTCATAATTCCTAACAAATATGATTGAACTACAGTTCATGTGCATTAAACTTGTGTTCCATCTGTTTCAGTCTCTCAGGTTAATATGATCAAGTATGTTGAAGATCCCAGTTTCTTGTAATAGAAAGTTTAACACACCCTGATGAAAACAGAGTATTATGAAGGATTTGGGTCATGCAAACATAAAGAAGTAAGATATGTCACAGGACTGACTTCTCCAAAAGATCAAATACATTCTTTCACTGTCTAAAGTAACCACACACACACACACACACACACACACGAGGATTAAAGACACCTGGAGATGAAACTAAATCACTCTTGTTCAAAAACTGGGTGCAACAGCAACAAGGTTATTCTGCAGAATTCCTAACCCCAATAAGATAGCAAGAATGCCAAAAAAACCCTGATTTAGAAGAAAGGTAGGGGTAGAAAACTAATGATAATGCTTGGCCAAGTCAGAGAAACAGTAATTCTCCATCAAGTAGTATTTCTTTGTGTCCAGAAGTAAGGCATTTGTAATACCTTTTTCTAAAAAGATTGTTGTTAAAAAATGCTTAAAATAAACATGAACTTAAGTGAAGACACTTTTATATCCGGCAAGCTACAGAATGATATTTTGTACCTTTGTCTAGGTTTTATGTTGTCTTGCATTAATTCTTGATCTGTGTCAAAATCTAATATCAGATATTTTCTAATTTTTCATGTGCATGTTAGCTTCACTGTGTCAATCAAGCTTTTTTGGTTTGCCAAATATCAGAATTTTCCATATTGTAGTTCTTTAATGTTTTCAGTGCAGGTTCGCACCATAAAAGTAGAGGCTGCTTTAAACCTTACTTTGAAGTTGGAATTTTAATGTTGTTGAGCACAATCATTCTACTGTGGTCATTCATGGTGACCCGAAAATAGGATATATCAATGGTCATCACAGGTAGTTCTATTCATACATGTGGGATACCTTAGGGAGCTTTTTGTTTAAAATAGCAGTGTCATTTCTGGGTTTCACTAAGGTAGCTAACATATTTACATGGTGATTTTTACACATACAGGACACAAATACTGTTCCATAATTCAATGTAACTAGATACATTTCAATATACAATAACATTAGCTTAGGAAGAATGTTTTTTTACAAAAAAACCTAAAGAAATCAAACTATTATCTTATGCATATTTTTAAAAGAAATAGTTTGCCTGAAGTAGCAATGTTTTTTGAGAAACTCATCTTCAGCTTCCCTTTTCACCATCTTAATTAGAATGACTCAGAATGAAATCTGCTGAAATGAACTAATTAAGCATGTTAACACCTTCGCTTCCATATGTCAAATTGAAGGTCTTCTTGCCCTTGCCTTTGCTAGTCAGGAGGTTCTTTATTATACTTTGCAAATATGAAATGTCATTCTTACTATTTTTATTTCTTCAAGGCTTTGCAGATGCTATTCTCAGTTATTCACATGTATATAACAAAATATAAATTGATTTTTTGTCCTTTTTTTTCAAGTAAAATTCTCTTTTTTGTTAATCACCAGGTCAATATTTTGTATGGGCCAAGACTACTTCTTCTCTTCTGCATTTCTCACTCACCTATTGTTGGTGAGTTTTTAGGCTTTCAAGGATACAAGAAAGACTTGATCAGCTGGGCTTGTATTTCTAATCTACCAATCTGTACCTACCCCTTGTATTCAGCTAAATGTTACCAAAACCCATCTACACTTAAACTAACTTTATGTTTTCTCCAGGTTATCCAGCCAGGTGTCAGCCTCTTCCAAATGTTCATAAGCTTTAAAAGAAGGGCATGTAAAGTACTCGGGTGACATAGTTTGTTGGGTCAAAGTGTAAACCACTTTCATAATGGAGGTCTTAACCCAGAGGGCTTCACTGACTATTGCATAGCATCCTCTTACAAGAATGGCTTAAGTAGAAAAGGTAATACTGAGAAAATACTTATTTCTGAGCCTTTAATTTCTCTGTTCATGCTTTTAGCCCAATTTCCTGTTGGCTATGAACCTTCTTCACTTCTACCTCCGTTCCTGCCTCCATCAACCTAGATTTAATCTACATATCCTTTTCTAAGTTTATTCCTGTTTCCACCTATTGACACATGGCCCTAAGTTCCAAGAGATTATTGACAGTTGTTACTTCAAATACCTCTCTCCTAAACCCATTCTGGATACCCTTAGCTTTAGCACCTTTCCTTCACATCACTGGAATTCCTTTCCTTCTACAGAGAAGAATGCACAAATCATCAGTTCTCTCATCTCCTTTGACCTGCCTCTCATCTGTTGCTCATGTAAGAGACCATTGTCATGAAACACTGTTCTTTTCTGGGGTTTTCAGCCTCCACTAATATGGGATTCTCTTCTAAAGCTCTTGTTATAAAGTGCCAGGAAGATGCGTGCTGTCATCTTTACACAAAACTTTGACACAAGTTGCCCTTATCTGGGGGATCTACATGGCTTGAGGATTTTGGCAGTTGATGGGTTATACCTTGATTTGTATGGCTGCCAGCTTATAAAAGTTTTCCAGAATTACCACCTCTCCAGGGCTTTCCTAAATTGGGATGAAAGAAAAGGGGTTTTTTTTTGAAATGTTTTGCCTGATGCAGTGAACCAGAAGTCTGCATGAAAATTAATGGAAGCAGTAGAACTTCAAGTGGTAGTATTTCTGTCTTTGCCCTAGCTTCCCAGCTTTTTTCCTGTTTGGAAAATACACTGCATGAGTCACTAGAAATATTAATGACTACAGGATTTACCCTACAGGGAAGATACTCTTGCTCTTTTATGGTGCTATGACTTGGACTCTACACAGAGGACATTTTTGTTGCATTCAATATATATAAAAAAAAATAAATTAAAATGTATTTTTAAAAGGTATTACAAAGCTGTCCATAATATCAGATCTTTAATATGTCTCATTACTTTGAATTTGTACATTTTACCAATAATTTAAAATCTGCTAACAGTTATCTTTTTTTTATTAGCTGATTAATCTTAGTACAGTGAATTTTTAATATTTCACTCTACCCTTCCTAAAATATATCTCCCAAGACAAATGTGTTCACACATTTCCATTTTTGATATTTGCTTTGCCTAATTTTTTAACCTTTTAAGACATCACTTTACTTTGAAGGTACCTGTAACTCAAGGTTTTTCAATTCTCAGGTACTGGTTCTAAGATTAGTTTCCGAAACAAATACAACATGACTTAACTTTGTACAGTGAGAGTCTCCACTGATCTGCTTAGTCATACAGAGCATCTAATCTTAGCCAGAACTCTGCAATACTACATTTAAGAAGAAGAAAGGATGATGTGGCTGATAAATGACAAGTATTACTACGAATAAGGAAGTGGAATAGATCACTGCGGAGATTAAAGGATGGCCATTCCAATCCTCAAAGCTATTTAACAGGTGAACTCTAATTCTTTTCCTGACCCTAACATTTATCACAAGTGTCTCGGATAATATGAAGAAAATTGAAGGTGAATTTAAGCACATTTCCTTTGCTGAAAAATAGAAAGAATGCACATTGCTAGGTACACTTTTCATCTCTAACAAAAGGCTAAGATAGTACTCAGCTTTTCTGTAAACATTTTGCTTCAGAAAATTCAATAATGTCTTTAATTTCACTCTTGAGCAAAAGCTCCTATTATAGCTAATTTTCCTATTAGAAAAATGTTCAAACCAGAAAAGGAATTGTAGCCCAATAAAAAATGCTTGCTATTTACAGTGTTCAGGAGATGCACTTCAAGATAACAGCCATAGCAACTTGGATAAGGAACGGAATTTGAGTCAGCTGCATGGTTTAATATTTAAGTAATATCTGACAGTATTGGCTTACAAAAGAGAAGAAAATACCCTGCTATCTCTACTCATGTAATCTGAAGGGATTTGTAATTGTTTCTGGTCTGGTATAAAAAATTAGATTACTGTCCAATAGCAGTTAGAGAACCCGTGCAGTTCCTATCCACTTTCATGGAATTATCAGCACTGATGTCGCAAGGTTTTGCTCCCCACAGAAGAAATCCCAAATGTGATCCTAGATTTCACGTTCCTTTTGAAAAATAGTGGAACAGCTTGGGAGAAATCCTACCAGCTTGTGCTTAGATCATGTAAATTAGTCCGGCATGAATGGACAAAAATGTCTGAAATTGCAAGTAGTGTGATGTTTTCAGAATCTAGCTTAAAATTGTAATGGGCAGAACCAAAATCCTGGCTGCAAAACTCCTAACCTTAAGTATTAGGGATCCAAACTATACCAAGATTGATTACATATAAAATTGAAAATAGCAAGGGAAACTTCACTGAGTTTGAAGGACCATTGGCAGTGGGATTCTCTGTGATCCCCAAAGGAAGCCTACGGAAACGATTGCTCATCACTAGAACTCACCTGCCCCATTCCAGAGGTAATACTGACTTAAGTCAGCTGCCGGTTTTGTTAAGCCATTTTAAGAAATGGACTGGGCAGCATATTTTCCACAGAAGATAGATGCTAGGCTTTTAACCACATGTATGTGGGTTCTCATCAGAAAACACCTCAAATTTTTATCTGGAAAACATATCCATTAGACTATTTTAAATTAGTTCCCTCTATTTCTCGCTATTTTCCCTGTTGCCAGAATTCAGAAACAGTTCTCTATGGAGAGAAAATGCAAACAATTTAGGCATACAAGACAAATGTGTATCTACTCCACAGTAATGACAAAAATTAAGCATTTAAGTCAAGGTACAGATTTAAGGCAGGCAGTCTTGCCCCTGTTGCTGCAGCCGCTCTTGCTGCTACCTTCACCTGAGCCAGCAGCACCAACCGGCATCAGAGGTGGCAGGAGTTAGCAAAAGAGGATCTGCAATTCCGAGAAAGGAGTATCCAAAGGGTATATGACTGTTTCTGCAGGGGACTGTCAAAGCTGGGCATATCTCACGGCTACCAGCCAGTGCTGTGTGTGAATAAGATTCTTCTGGTACCTTTAGAGAAGCAGAAACAGTCAGAACTATGTGATATTTTAAAAGGGAAACCAGTGAGTAGCTAAGTACATACTTAGCTTTAAATACACAAATCGCTTTGATTACTTTTTTGAAAGTGAGTAATCTAATCACATGTGTGTTTGCAATAATATGGTGGTTTAAAATAGAAATTATGTATTATTGCTACTTTTGAACATTGGCACGGTATTTATAGTTGCCTTTTAAAATAGAAACTCTCTAGGATTTAACAGGTGTTAATAGTTAAATATATAATTAAACTTAAAGCGATGTATGGAACAATATCATCAAGTAGAAGAAACTTTAAACAAAAGGGTGTATTACACAATGTACACTGGACCAACTTAAGTCTAATTTTACCAGTTCACAGTCAATCTGAGTAACTGGGAAACTACAAGGGGTGAGGAAGATTTGTACTTCTCAATAAACAGTTTGCTTGCAACTAAGAATGTAAAAACAAGCTGAAAAACGTGAACTTTCTGAAGCACTTATGACATTACCTCTAAACCAACTTTTGAACTATGCCATTTAATGTTTCTGTTAATGGCATGAAAGGAAACACAAAAAGTCATTAGAGAAGGAGGGGGAAATCATGATAAGGACAGATCACTAATACAAAGCAATATGGGTAACTTGAATCATAGGTACAGTAAACCACTACGTGCTTCAGTAGGGGATAGATGGTTTTACATCTAAAGCCAAGGTGCAGACAATCATATAGGACAGGAGACTCTACCCCAGGAAACAATGACTCTGAATAAGGTATTATGATCATGGTGATAGCTAATTGTAATTCTAATGAGAAACTTGGAGTAATGTTGTCCTTTGGATGTAACTATTATGCTACTGATGTGAACATTACTGAAATGTTTTGTAATTTGGGTGTCCATATTTCAAGAAGGATCTTGAGAAACTGAACTAGGTTTGGAAAAGAGCCCAGCCATCATTAAAGAGATGGAAACTATACCTTACAGGTAGCAATTCAAGGATCTCAATCAATTTAGCTTATCAAAGAGAAGACTAAGGAGTAATATTATCAATCTGTAAGTGCTGCAAATCAGATAAAGGATAATTCTGTCTAGAAAAAAAAAGAGTAATAATACCAAATATCTGGAAGTGAACTTAAACATAATGATATAGAAATTTGTGCCATAACGCTGACATCAAACTAATGTGCCAATTTGAATGGGATAGATGTTATTTACTGGGACTTGTAACCGAGGCCTGTGATAGACACCGTACGAACGGTAGTTCTAAAATCAACACGAAGAGCTTTTCTGGAAGGTGTGCTTAACTTCAGCTCCCAGCATTAATTAATGACCACAAATGGTGGAACTTCTGTGAATCAGGAATTTGGAGAAGATTAATTATATTCTCTCAGATGGCCTTAAAATCAGTGAAAACTGTCATCCTCATTGCTAGTGAGCTGAATCACTCAAACAAAATAATAAAATAGAGGGAGAGCTAGAAAAAAGGTGAAATGTGAATTGAAAAAATGCCTCCTTAAAAGAAAATTCAATTTCCTTTCTGATAAATATAGCACACTAGTTGAATTCTGATTCTTCAGAGGAATGATTCATCAGTGTTCTTCCATTTCTGTGGGGGGTTTTGATAAAAATTTTACCAAGAAGTGTTTCATGTCTTACTACTTGGATAGAAAACTAGATAGAACTTTTAGATAGAAGTTCTTCTTGGTTTTACTGAAAATTGATTACTGACAGTTAAATGAAATTACCAAATCAGTCTATATTTTTGAAATAAAATTTCTCTGCCCTATTTATAAATCATTAAAAAGAAAAAAATCATTTAGACTATCTTTTACTGTTGTTCTGTGAAAGCCTATTGGTTTATATTAATTTTATTTGCAGTCAAGCTGCCTTCTTTAAACTAATGTATTTTAGAATGGAAGTATTCTTAATATAGATATAAACCAGTATACCAAAAAACTATTTTAGACATATAGACTTTAACTCTTGATTTCTTCTGTTCTAATTCCATTATTGTTTCTCTATTTATTAAATTCCTTCTCCATTTATAAAATGGTAAGTGAAGTAAAGCAAATGAGTTGACCTTTAAAATGGAAATTCTGTAGTGATTAGTTTCATGCTTGTGTGCATTATTGTGTTGTTCGAATTTGTTTCAGCTAACTGCAAACGATTAAAAATACTTGCTAAAAAAGAAAACCTTTTTATGTGTATTACTATAAAAAGTCCTAACTCAAACAGTTTTCCCCTCTGACTAATTCTGGAAAGCAAAAACTAACGCATCAGTTCTGTGTCCATATAGTAAAAATTATCTCTATAGAAATTCCTAGATGTTGATCATGTAGTGGTACCAGACAAAGGTTTAAAATCTAGAATTTGTCTCCCTGATACACAAGAGACCATAAGTGCCCACAGAAACAGTTCCATGTTTAAAATGGCTGGAAACCTAAAAATTACAATAGGTATTATTGAGCTCAGAAACGTCCTGGGGCTTCATCTTCAGTGTTTGTGATGGACTACTTCTTAGAAGAACTGACAAAGAAAATACAAACTTTCAGAGAGGAACTGAGATTAGATTTTTAAAACTGCATGTATAAAGTAATCGTGTGGAAATCTCTTGTCCACAGAGATTAACTGGGAGGACTTCAAACACTAATTCTTCAGCCTTCTATCTTTTTCAGAAAGTTATAACAAGATACTTTCTAATTTCACCCCTCTCAGAAGAGCAGAGGAATGCTCTGACTGGCCTAATTGACTTATATTGTAAAGGTCAGCTCCTGGAAAATCCCATGAAACTGAAGTACAATTAATATTACACTTCTAATATATAGAAGCATACTGAAGAATTTCAAGTACTGTTTATGAATTAATACTTATGAATAAATAATTTGATTTAAACATCTATTTGTAGCTAGAAGCTGACCAAAAAATGTGCAAATCGGACAGAAATTATATATTTTGCTATCAGTCTGTGGTAGGACAAATCTTAGCTTCCACTGAAGCAAAAAGGAACTTGTGTGAGAGCATTACATGCTAACTCATCCATAACAGATC
This sequence comes from Pelecanoides urinatrix, assembly GCA_013400755.1. Classification (NCBI taxonomy): domain Eukaryota; kingdom Metazoa; phylum Chordata; class Aves; order Procellariiformes; family Procellariidae; genus Pelecanoides; species Pelecanoides urinatrix. Next base: position 81,441 of record VZTQ01001659.1, on the reverse strand, counting down.
TCATATGGAATAGTTAGTATAACAGAGCGACAAAGAAATGCATTATCACTGAGCAAAACAAATGAAATAATACAAAAAGAAATAGACAGCTCTCAGCAAATAATGTAAAGATGTAAAGTTAATACCCATGAGATCAGTGTTGAATAAGGACGGATTTCTTCATTTTACTTTTCTTCCCATAATGACCAACAGCAAAATGCTGTTAGTCATAATAATACTCATTATATAGGATATCATCCAACATACCCTTTCCCCATTACACTTACAATTTCTGGTCAAAGACAGCTTTAATCCTGTATCTGAATAGCAGGGTCTAGAAACTCAGTAAAAAGCTGTATATATTCATTAGAGACATAACCAGTGTAAGGTTATCTCTAAAGCTTGCATAGCACTTAAGTGCTTAACTTGGATTTGCCCCAAGTATTTTGATTCACTTAACTCCTATATGAAGACCTAGAAAGCAGACTTAGCATATAAATGTTCACAGCAGAAGGTGAAGGCAACTCCTTTTGCCGCTGCCACCTAAGGACTTTAGAGCTGATGTATCACAGTTATCCCACCTACGAGCTTATTGGCATGTTTCCTCTTCCATCAATGTCCACATTTTTACTGCCTCCACTATCTTCTTTTGCATGGATGCAGAAGAGGTCAGAGCTTTTTTTTATCCAGGGAGAATAATTTTTTTCAGAGTTCTCTCTGTCTGTGCTCTCTCCCAGAACACAGTGGTGGTGTTCACTTCTCCAGGATAAGGCTANTCAGATGAACATATCTCACATCAGTATGAAACTATCCCTGTTACATTTACATCATGAAATGATGGCTTATCAGGATACTGATTCAAATTTGGATAAACTGAAGAAAACGTCGTTGTTGTTGTTGTTGCTATTGTACTCACAGTCAGATGATGTTACAAAAACTGATTTCTTCTCAGAATACTTTACTCTGAACATCTTTTTAGTCCATAACTCGCGTCCCATCTAGACTCATATTTCATGCTATAGTTAATACTATCCATGTTGAAATTACTTAAGTTCCCAAGTCCACTGGGGAAATCTGCACTTACAAAATTATCTGCTGGTGGCAGAATAGCCATCATTAGTTTAACTCCTCTTGTAGACAGAAAGATCATACCATAAGGTTGTGTATGTCAGAGAAATAAGGTGAAGGAATTGTAAACCCTGAAAACCAAGAATAGCATGAAAAGAGGTCAATCTTGCTTTTCTTTTGGGCGGTGCAGATAACATACTCAATTATGAGCAGACAAAGTGAGTGAATGTGCATGTATGTTGGCATTTATATAACTTCAGTGTGCCAGAAAATTCCACTTCTCCATTTCTTGCCAGAAAGCATGTCAGCTCCCAACACTTTCTACATGCTGGTGCTGCTGCAGGGGTTGGTAGACAAAAGGGTATACCAAATTAAGCATCTGAACAACTTAAGAAAATCTTTTTTTTTTATAGAGCCTGGAACCTTTTTTCTACCCATGTACTATGGCATGCCTGTATTCCTTTTATGTTAGACATTCTTTCTAAGTAGTTCTTCCATTATTCCTGTATTTATTAGATAACAATTTCTCTTTTACCTACATTCTTTCAAATCTTCTCCCATTGTTCAAATCCCCAAATAGCCTGTGAAAAGCTAAACATAAATTCAAATGTGTTCTGCTACCGGCTTGAGATATATTAATACGACATTTTGATCTAGTAAGTTTGCAACCTAGTAAGTGTTCAGTATGACAGTTCCCATGTATTGCATATTTATTTTCCAGTTTAATTTTTAGTACCGTGTAAATTTCAATTTTTTTTATTAACTATTAGCAACCCTCTTAAGCAATGAATACTTTGGAAGACATCCATTTGTACTAATTCATAATTTTTCAATATGAAAAAGCACTTCTAAAATGTGTGCATATACAGATGTACTAACAGAAAAAATTGAGGTGTAGTGGACAGTTATATTACCAAGGATCAATTCTGTAGCTTTCCCATGCTCTTTCATTGCTAGCTATCTTTATTTCTGGTTTTAATATGCTTTTTGTAAATAGCATGCAGTTAAACTTTTATTTCCTTTCATTGCACAGTTCATTTTTCCCATCTAGTCACTGCTGAATATTCCAATGGTAAAACTGAGAATGGTAACTTCACATTTGATCGTAGTGGAAATGCAGTGCACAAAGGCAATTCTACATTTCGTCTTTCCCCTGCAGAGCAGCAAGGTTCTAATCTACTCTGCTGTTTGGTTGTGGGTTGCTTGGGTTTTTTCTCAAATTTAGCAAGAATGCTCATGATGCTTTGCAATGGTATCTTTGTATTTAGATGATAAAGTTAGAAGAATCTTCCCCGTGAGATTCCGTTAGCTGAAACATTTCTGCAAAGTCCTGTGCTTGATTTAGAAAAACAAAAAACAAACCAACAGAGGAAATTACATGCCTTTTTGTAGCTATTTACAGAATCAGAGAACACTATTAGCCTCTGAATGATTTAAACTGTTGGGTTTAACCTATTGGTTTTCTGTACCTGGTGAATATGCATCACCCACCTATCTCAAATAGAAAGGTCCCAACAAACTACATAAACGAGCTTTGATGACTTTTCTAAATTATTCACAATTGTCCTTGCTTCTGTTTGCATGGATCTACTATATTTGCTTTCAAACACAGTGTACTAGGATATATAATACTGGCTGCAGGGCAAAACTGTTCCAGGAAAAACACTTTTCTTATATTAGCAGCGTGAATTTCTCAAAATACAAGCCAATCATAAGGCTGCATCTTTGCTACACAAACACAAAGACAGTTTTAACATACGTTCGTCCTCCGTGTTTATCGAATACCACTTAAATGAATTATTGAATAATTCTTGCCTGTTTATTTTCACACATTGGAAAGACCATTATAATGATTTAGTACTCTTTGTTCAGTAGAACAAGGAATTGCAGAAATATCACACCAGATGATTTGTTAAATAAATCTGTAATAGGACTCCCGCTTTTATTTGCCATGCCCCTGTTAGTTATAAAAAAATTTTGTGCAAGGTCACTGGTGTTAGGAATCATGTCTTTCACAGGAATAAAAACCATATCTCCTCACATCTGTCTGTGAGGAACCATATTCATGACATTGTTTCTCCCTCTCTCTGTATGTCCCTTTCTTAATTTCAGTTGTACCTTTTTTTTTCTGAATAGAATATTTTTGACATACACAAATTCAAACATTATTATCTGCATCCTGATCACGCATAATTATTCTCCATCTTTGCTGGTCCAGCACATGCAGTGGAATAAATGACCCAGGGTTTGACAGATACTGAGGTTTGGGTGAGAGCTAGCTGGTAGAACTAAAAACGAAAAAGATTAGACAGAGCCTGAGGTTGAAGAAGGCCACTGGAAGACTGGTATGAGTTATAGCGTTACCTTTTCTGAGGACACAAATTCTTTTTTTATAAAACAGCTAAATAGGTCAGGAGTTTTAAATTTAATATCAAAGTGCTCTGTTTCAGAAGAAGGTGTGGGCTTTGGTGAGGGACTTCATGTGTCTGTATAGAATTTTAGGGTTTTACATTGCTTTAGCACTGTAAGATTTAGTACTTTAGTAATGAGGGTTTAGAAAGCCATCTACAGTCTAAGTGAATGGAGTATGAGATATTTTGCAAGATTTCAAAGCAGAAACCATAATTTTCTCCTCTTTCAGTATTATCTTACTGCTAGAAAGGCCAGTTTAAGGCTTTTCTTGGCCCTGGTGGTGTTCACATGGGTATGGAGGAGCAGACCATGCAGTCTTGACATGGCAGTGGATCATTTTTTGCCAGTAAAGAGAACAGCAATTCTTCCTTTCTGGCCAATTCAGCGCCTTCAGCTCCCTGGAGCAAACAGCCTCATGTTGGATCAAATTGGCACCTTGCTGCTGTGGAGGTGGCCCCTCCAATCACCTGCTGAGTTCATCTGGAGTGAGATGTTCTGTACTGCAGCAGGATCCAGCCCTGGCCATAGACATAAGATTGTGGAGGCTCAAAAGTACATATTAAACTTTACAGATAAGTTGCTTAGGTGAGGAGGGGAATTAAATTTAATGTTAAATTAGCTAACCACCAAGAAACTCTAGTTTTGGGCTAGGAGCCCGGAGTATTAGCCATTGTCTAAACATGTAGTGAAAAGACTGTCCTATTTTATTTTGTAAAGAATGTGCATGTGTCTGAAATGACTTAAGAAATATGTATTTATTAACTTTCTACTTTCATTTTATTTCACCTATTTGTTCGCCACACGGAAGTCAATAATGTCCACAGAAATTGTTTTAACACTGTTAAAAGTTTAAGGTTTATCACTTAAAAGGGCATTTATTCCCTTCTTTTGACACAGCCTCTTGATACAAGGACATGCACTCTTATCTAAGAGAATATAGAGCTAACAAAGCATCAACGAAGCCAGCTAGGGAATGGCAAGTTGATGAACTGCGTTTTGAGCAGTGGTACGAGGGCAATATTTAAAACTGCAAGTACTAAATTGAGAGCGTATGCTCCAGGACAGAGACCAAAACCGTAATTCCATAAATGTTTATGTGCGTGTTCCACCTTGTCCTTAGGAGTAACCTTGCCGGCTGTCACTGCACTGAGAACCTGCAACTGGAACACGCTGAGCACTGAGTGCTCAGAGCTTCAAACTCTCAGAGAAATAATGAGACCCTACGGGTTGTATTCTGCTTGTACCAACCTAGAAGTGAGAGTTTTATGTACTTCAGTGTATAAAGAAAACATTCCTTTATCACACAGAAAAATGCTTTTATCATTTTACTAAGGGTATGAAGAAAGCACCTCAGCTTAGGGCAATAAGGTCACTTTTAAAATCTTTCACAACTTTTCTCCCTGTCCTACCACCTCCTGCCTAACAGTCCTGCTCTTGAGCATACCACTGTGTACAGTTTTCACCTTCACCATCACACATATTACATATTACCGAAACATTTGAAGATGTAGAGTTCTCTCCCAAAATATGTGAGCCTCTGTGGAAAAACCTTTCCAGAGAAGGATAAAGTTGGCCATATATATCACTTTCTGTTTGCTTTACACTTGATTAATGTGATGCCTGTAAGAACATAGGCAAGCATTAATTCTGATTAACTTTTATTGCACTGCTAGCACGTCCTTAACTTTTAAAACTAATTGGCCTTGTTCTTGTGTTTAGATGTTTTATAAAGCATAGCTGTCTGTGACTCTCACTGCAACCTTTTCAGACACATGGATAATGTAAAATTTTCAGAGCAATCAGCTGGTTGAACTTTTACCAAGTCGCTTACCCAGATGAAACACTTGTTTGAGAAATACATAATAATAATAAAGAAAATTCCGAGATGCAAATGTTTTTGACACCTTTCCATACAATGCATTTTGTAAATGCATTTTCTAAGTGAATTCTGGATGTTTCCACTTATATTTAGAAGCTGGAATGGATGCCCTGAACCTGGTTAACAAATTCTCAAAGATAATATTAATAACATGTCTGATATGGAAAGACTCTTCTATTAGCTGAATGAATAAGTTGGCCTTAAGCCTACAGTCTTTCCGCTTTGGCATACAGCTAGTTGCAGAGCTAGGCTTTTGTTACCTTGGCTAGCTTCAACCTCATTCTTTCCTTGCACTCTCTGACTTGTCTGTGTGCATCTTCTGTCTCTAGTCTTGTTCTCACTTTATTAGCTCTCTGAAAGATACTCTTTTGTTCTGTATTTGCAAAGCCCTTGGCACAGGAGAACTGGTCATCCTGAGCATGGTTCCTAGGCATTAAAGCAATATTAATATTAAACAATCTCTTTTTTTGAAAGCCAACTACTATATTGGGGTGCACTCTTTATGTGCAGAGAGCTATTTTGATTACATGGGATGCAGAGGGATGAAATTTGCAATATATAGTCCATATTATGTTCACAGAAATGTTAGAAAATAAACAGGCACAGCATCACAAGCAACTGAGAATATATTTCTCAGGATTCATGCTACCTTTAAGTGGCACTTGTTATCTTATCTTATGGTGTGTAATTCCAGGAGGATGAGAATGTATGTCTTTCTACTGTCTGCTGACAGCAGGAGATAATTCATCATCCAGTAAAGCTCTTTCCATCTTAGGTCTTGGCCTAAATCCAGATTGTCCTAGGTCCAGAATACACTGGCTTTAGCTAGATCAGCTTGTAATTGCCCTTTGGCTAACTCCTCTATGAGCCCAGCCTGATACTGGGTTGTAACTATTCAAAGCTGGTTTATTTGATGCTGGTTAGATTAGCTTGTTTTCATGAAAAGGGAGAAGAATAATTCATTTTCTGAGCACGTTTCAGGCTAGGTTGATTTTTTTAAAAAGTAAATCAAATTGTTAGACCTTGTATAGGAAAAAAAAAGGGTGATAAATAGGAGACCACCTTTCCAGCTCTTTTGACCTCAAACTGTATGAATTTCATCCCTGTACGTATTTCATACATACAGTAGAAACTCTGTCTACTTCCAATAGGCACCACTTGCTTCTGTCAGTTAAGGTGAGAATATGGTTGCTGGTCTTGGGTTCAAAGTCGCCCAGGGGATTTAGAACAGCTCATCTATGATGAACAGTTTAAAGACGGCCTGTTGTTGGTTCCTATAGTCTGCTACTTTCCATTAAAGAATACTGGATGATAATCAGACTGCAGGGAGAAAACAAAGTACTAATTGTTGGGAAGGAGTAACACCATGCCCATCTGTCACAGAGATATTGATAATAGTATTTAGCAATCTTTAGCATTTACTCCTTACTTTATTTTAAGGCTGCAAATTTATCCATTTAAATATGCATGCAAATCAATACCAAAAAAATTCTTATGTTTGAATAGGCCTATTTAGCTACTTTGGCAGAACAAGAGTATAATCTCAAGTGCTTTCTCCAAAAGAGTATTTAAAGTTGAAGAAATGGGACTTTCACAGTTTCCCTCAGGAGTATGTTCCCGAGACTAATAGAAACCCAGTACAGATGAAGTAACAGGTCAGATTGGTAACTTTAAGGAAACCATAAGGCATTTTATCTCACCTCTTTCCACGTAAAACTTCCTCCCTTCCTTTCCCAGGCCTGTTTTCCACAGCATTTATGGTAGAAAATGAAATATGAGACAATTAAAACAATGGCACTTTTTCACATAAGAATTCCTTCTTCAAAACTGTAACTATTATTCTTTTTAAAGACAAAAGCTTTTATTACCACTTCTTATTCTTGTTAACCCTGGAGAAGCAATATATCAGTGACAGACAGAACTGGTTTATATGTGGCTTAAAGAGCAACATTATCAAGTACTAAATCAATGGCATACTCCTGAGACTTTTTATCCTGCAGCGATGCAGAAAGAACAACACCTGGTTTTCAACCCCAGCTTCAGTTTTCAAGGATGGCAGTTTAAAAAACTCTTTGAATAAATAAATGGAGGAAGTATTGAGAAGCAATTAACACAGTACCCTACAACGCTATTGATAGTAATGTCTTTTGACACTTTACCTGCACTTAAAATATCCCGTCCCCTTTTTTGATCTCTGGTCATCCTGGTGGCTTTTGGATCCTTCTGATCACAGCAGTACATTTAATTATAAAATATTACATGATGTGATGATTCCTTTATGAACAAGTTCAAAATGGCACTTTTTCTTGCTTTCAGCTTCCCTCCGTGGTAGTCAGTTATACCAGCTTTATGGCCTCTCTGTGTCACTGAAGCAGCACAGAGAAGCTATATAGCAGAAGGTCTTCCCCAAGGTATAACTGATCACCAAATTGCTGACTGAGCTGTACTGTGGCACTTTTCATAAGTTGAGGAATCTGTTTGCTTCTCATTGGCCAAACTCTTTTTCCTTACACCATGGTGTTGGACACTGTGCAATTTGCTACTCTTGCTTTTGCCAGGGGTTTCTGCCTTCAGAGGTGCTGCGTTGTGCATGCATGGTGATTTATTCACGGTAGTTTGCTGTCCCTTACTGAATGCCATTTTAACATTGAAATCTAATGGGTATTAAAAAAGGAGCAAATTGGGGTTTTTATTTTTATTTACAAGCTTCTAGGAATGAAATGTTACCAGGTCAGATCAAAGCTTTTGGTGTTGGAGCTCTGTTGTGCAGGAATGATTTATATAAGAATGCTGTCAGACATACTTTATTGCGGCCTCCAAACAACTTTATAAAATATGCTGAGCTGCACAGCACTTTACAGGCACTTGCAGATTTCCAAGATTGTACTAGCTCAGCTGAAGACTAATTACAGATTAGTTTGCTGATTATTAGAAAACAAAAATTTCTGGGTAGCTGGTAGCTAGAACGTTGGAATGGAAGAAGCTCATAAAGATTTCCTCTTATAGGAGTTATAAACCTTGTATCTTCCCGCACAAATTAAAAGTCTGGGGGGTTTTGTGAGTTCAGAAGGCTGCTTCAGCTGTTTGGAAGTAAGTGCACAATAGCAGAAGTACACTGACCGCACTAACATTGGATGGCTGCTAGGAATGGGGAAGGGTGCTGTCAGAATACTGTTTCCGGGGACCAGGCCAGTGCCATTCAACAGCTGCTGGCTTTCTGATGAGGAGAAACCTCTCTCTGTGGAGAGTTTATTCAAGCACGTTGAATAAATTGTCCTCCTTGCTTTGGAGGGGTAAACACCACTACCCCAAATACCTGGCAGAAACTGCCACAGAGAATGCAGAAGAGAGTCCCTTGTTGTCAATACACACTTTTTTCCATACTCATTAATAGAGAACTTTTGAAAGAGGTGTGCATGATTTTTAATAACTCCTGTAACAACAGGAACTATATATGCATGCTTTAACAACAAAGGACTTCTCTGGAATAGTGCAGGTGGAATTCAGTTGATGAAATGCAAAAGTCTGGGGATTTCAGAGATCTGAGAAGCCCTCACTTCTTATATTACTAATATTAACCCAAAACTTTTAGCATGGCCTTCCATTCCAGGGCCCTGTTTTGTGAACAACTGTAGAATTGTACCACTACCTGAAAACTTTTTTCTACTTGAGACAAAAGTATGTTGGAATATGTTCTCATACATTTTTTAAAATATTGTAAGTAGCTTCTTACTGTGTTGTCTTTGAGTTGTCTTTGTTTTAACTACAGATCCTCCATGAAAGACGATGCTTAATTATAATTACACCGTAACAGTTATACGCATGAGTTTTGGGTACTTTACAGGTCACAGGTGGAAAATGGGAAATAATATTTCCTACGATCTGGTGAGATATTTTATTATCCTACTCTGCTGCTACTTTTGTCGTAAAACCTCTGTTGACTTCCATGGGAGAAGAAACAAGCATGAAATATCCATGTATGCTATCTTCATTGACGTTATCAGCTCTTTATTTGTGCCTTAAAATAATTCCTTTCCCGTACTTGGCTGACACCTTTATTGATGTAAGTCTTAATTATCGGTCTTTCTGGAGTCTAACTCTGTTAGAAGTTCCTGTTAAATGCTCTCCTCAGAAACACCGTAACTGTGAGATATCAGCATATCTTCCAGGCACAGATTGGAAAATAATTGAGCATGTTGTAAAAATCTGGGTTTAATTTTGAATATTGGGACCTTTTGACAGTTGTATAGTGCTTACTACTTGATTTATTGGGATTCACATGAAAGGATGGTAGAAAACGGTTAACAAACCAAATTGTTGCCTCCTTTTCCCATAGTGTAAAAAAAAAACCCAAACCAAAAAAAAACAAAAAACAAACATCAGAAAAATGAACAATTCCATCTCAAAAGCTTTGGATGTCTTTCCTTCTGCTTTAAAGCACATTTTATGCTCAATTCCTCTCACTCTGGGACAAGCTTAATAAGAAGGCAGACAACTGCTATCTCCCCACCCCCTTTTCTGTATAAATGACAAGATTATTGCACAACATTAAATCTGACAAATCTAGCTATCACACTTTTATATCCAGCCATGTAAGGAGAGGGAGGGAGTTGAGTTGTCACATCAGAAAGCCCTGTTGAGTGTTCTTAGGACTTCTCTCCAGGACACCGGTGCTTTGTGTGAAGCCCTTCGTTTTAAAAATCTTGTGGTGGCTGAAACAGACCAAGCTAGATGCAAATGACAACCCATTAAAATCTAAAACCAGAATATAGGAGTCCAGCTCTTGTTTCTGCTTCTACTGATACTCAACTTTCCACCTGCAAAATGAAAGCAGTAAGTTTTCTTTTTCCCATCACGCTTCATGCTGTATATGATTAAATTATTAATTATTTATGAAAAAGATTGCTTTCAACAGTCTTTTGTCTTCAACAATGTTTGAATCCATAGCATCACTAGGAAAATGAAGCCATGGTCTCAGTTTGGATCTCAGTTGACTATTGTGGGCTCTTTGATGTGCAGTTGGTCTGAGTAGAGAAGAACCATCTTCCACTGTTACCTGTTGTAAGAAAGGAGTAATCCTAGCTCACATAGTAAAGAATGGTGGTTTCTGTAGAAACTGGTCATGGTAGTTTTCAGCTAGCTCTGATTGCTTTGTGCTATTTGTGCTGCCTGTTCAGGAATTAATGCAGATATAAAATATCATTTTTATCTAAAAATACCTCACTTAAAATCCTAAGTGAGAGACAATTTTCTACATGATTACTGTCTTCTCATTCATATAAAGGTCTTCTAAAGCTTTCCCTGTTTCCCCACTATTCTGTCAAAAGGAGCAAAAATACTAGAGTATTGCATTCCACTTTAGAATTACATGCTCATACTTAAAAAACCATGATATCATAAGTTATTATAGCCCTCCTTAATTGAGAAATTGAATGAAACTCTTTGATGAGTTGTTTACAAACTTATTTGCACTTTGCCATTCTCTCAGGGCTTTGCTATATCTCAATATCTGGAAAAATATTCTCATTCTACTGAGGGAATTTCATGGGTTTATTGGTTTGAACTAATTTTTCCTCTTCTCTCTTTATGCTTATTCAGAGCATTGCTGTTGATACCACTGAAATACATCCTGATATCTGAAAATCACAGCAACTCGCCTGTTTCTAATACCAAACAAAGGTGTGGAGGGTGGGAGGGAAGATGTCATTCTCAAATCTTCTATTTTACATCTTCAAAAACAGAGACCTGGCTGAGAAGCCTCTCAAGACAACTTCTGACTTATTTCCTGATAGAGGTTGAAAGTCACAGGTTTTGTGGAATTATGTGTTTGATAGCCTAAAGGTCACAAGAATAATACCTTTAACAAAGTACTTGCTTTACTTCTAAATCATAAAAGAACATGTAACAATTGTAAACCCATGCTAATCTTGAAGTTTTTTTCTCTGTATTAAGTAGTTATGCTGAACTGACACTGTATTTGGATTACTTGCTACTCTTTTCCAATTTTTCTGAATGAGTAACCAGTGGCTCACCAGGCCTTCTTATCATCCATCTTTAACTAACCAGTCAATAGTCAATGTGGTTTTACAAGGTAAATTGATGCCTGCTTACCTTTTCCTTGGAGGGCACCTATCATTTAGGACTCACTCATTGAGAACAACTGCTCTACTCCATGCCCTATAATCCATTATCCTCCACGTTATCCATTAAGCCAGGGAAAAGAATTTGCTGCAGTGTTTTTTATAGCAAAAAATTAGGTAACACGAAATGAGGCAACCCACACAATTCATCCACCTAGGACATTACCACCTTCAGTGCAACCCAATAAAATACGACAGACCTACAAGGGTGTGGCAGATACTAACCCTTTTCAAGTAGAAGATATTTATAGTATTAGGAAAGTGAAAATATTTTAAATAAAATTTTCTAGGCAGATGTCTGCTTCAGGGTACTCAGACGGGGAGGAGAAAGCAGATTTTTAGGTTAAATGTCTCTGCCATTAATCAGATTAGAGGTAGAAGCCACCAAAGGTATTCTTTTGCCCATGTTGAAGATACCCTTACAGCCACCCTCAGAATGCCTTCTTGCCTTGAAGCAATAGCTGATGCCAGAAGGGAATGAGAAGAGCACACATATGATCTTTATCTTCATAAATCTGACCTAGATGTGGCAAAGTTAAAAAAAAAACAGACATTGCCAGCATCTACTGTGTAGAAGACGTGTTTTGAGTTTGATAGTGAAACTTTCTTTGCTGTACACCCTGAGCAGGCCCCATCCTTCCCAGCTCTCAGTGTGCCTTGGCCATGCATGTGCCCACCCAGCTGGAAAACTTAGTGCGTTCCAACAAAAACTGCTCTCCATGTGCATGAGTTGCTGTGACAGTAGGTGGAGGAAATGAGACACGGGGGAACTGAGAGAATATCACTGCTGTGCTCTCCATGTTTCAGTTGTTCTGCTAACGCCCAGTCTGTGAGGAAAATGAAGATAAAATATAACAAAATTGTGGTACTTTGGCAGTATTGATACAGACAGTGAAAGGTAAGTATAGAGGCATGAAAGGTCAGAGTAAGAAGAAGGATGGAGGGCAATCTTCTGTAATGCAATGGAGAGTGAACCAAAGGATTTAGATATGAAAGGTGATGAGGTTATCTACAAAGTTACAGGCAAACACTATCAAAGCAGCGCTGCTTAAGATTTTCAGTGTCTCTGTGATGAATTTAGATGCCTCTTCCCCAGAAGTTAATGGAAGACATGTATCTTAAAATCTCAACCATTGCTTAGTCATTATTTTTCGTACGAAGACCTAATCGAGCGGTTCTGACCTTCTCTCCAGTAGAGGGCAGTGATAGACAAAAACTCAACGTATTTTCAAACTCCTAAAATTTGTGACGTGGTAAATATCAGCATGTGGAAGAAGTTCATGTAAGCATGCAAGCATGCATATAGTTTAATTATGTAGTAATGACAGTCGATATGATGACCTCTTTCACCATCAGTCAAAGGAAAGAGAACTTCCTCCAAGAAGAAAGAGATCAAAGTGTGAGTATAGCATATAATAAGGACGTTTGCATTTGGGGTAATTTGATAAACTGAAGATGGTTGAAGACACTAATACTGAACTATCTCACCTCGCCAGGCCATTTAAAATGTTTCCATTCTGATTCTTACTTTTCTGATCCAAAAACTATTCTGGAACATTTTTTCTTCTAGGCTTTGCTTTCTTCATTTGTTTTTTGTTCACCTACGTTTGTTTATTGTCCTTACTGAAACTCTCTGCTTCACAGCCTCTTCTCAGTTTTGTTCGTGCATGCCACCTCTCACACAGCCCGGTGAAGAATCTTTGCTCCGATCTTGGAAATCTGCCCTCCAAGTTGCATGTCTTCTGAGACACCCACAAGTACTAGGACTACTAATACAGACAAGCTTATGACCAAAATAAAAATAATTAGTGGCCCACGAAGACCATCTACATCATTATGTAAAGCAGTTTGAATTTCTTATTCCTCCAAGATGCAAAATCCTCTAGATCGGTTCAGGAGAGAATTTATAACAAGACTTCCCTCTCCTACCCTCTTGGTCCAGCCAGACTGAAGTCAGGCAAACAGGGAGCATCCAGAAAATTGATTAAACGGTTTAGATTCACAATAGGGAGTGCAAGTACAAAAAGGAACAAAATCTCCGTGATGGGTTTTATTTTGAGGTTGGATAATTTTATGCAAAAACGTCTCCTCTTTCCTTCTTACTCTTCAGTCTTCAAAGGAACTTGGGTCTACTTCATTTTCTGGAAGTTTGTATGAAGCCTAAAAATATGTTATTTGTTTTCATTACTATCTAGTTCTAGTAACTAATGTAATCAACCCGTTTGGTATAAATACTTTCATAGAACTATCACACATAACATGACTAAATCTGCTTTATAACTTCACAGGCCTACGGAGGGCAAGCTAAATCTTCACATAATTGCATAGGAAAGATTACATAAATTCTATGATGGGGTCTTCGCAGACCGTCATATTTTAAATAACAGATTATGCCAGATTTGAAACTAGCTTGAAAATGCAATTCACTACAACAAGTCAAAAAATTCTTGCTAAGAGATAAACTAATATACTGCATAGGATAGTGCTGTATGTATAAACACACACACACAAAAATCCTGTACTATTTAGCTTATTTAGCTCAGATTCAGCATCTGTGTTTCAGTTAAGGAACTAAAAGGGTATGTGTACCTTTATTTTATATAAACAAACAAACAAACAAATGATATGGCTTTGGGGTGCAATTTGTTTTTTTAAGAATGTCATACTGACTTGATTTATACAATTTAGTAACAACAAATTTGGTCTTTTTGATTTTATTGCAGGACTTCTGGGAAGCCTCAAAATATTTTATTGTGAACAGCTAAATCTTAACAAGATGGACAATTGTTTCAGTGATTTCCTCTCTACACCACCTATGTCTACAACTATAAAAAAACCCAACAATTATTTTTAAACAGATTGACCAATTTTTTTCCCCCCAAAATTGCTTGCTAATTGGTTGATTGCTTGCTAATTAACATAATTATCAGTCATCAGAATTTCCTAGCATACCTAGCCTGTAGACGTGACCTACATTTGTAATTAAAAATGTGAACAACACTTCCTTTCCTCCTTGTTTTACCCCTGAGACACTAGGTCTACATTGCCCATTACAAAGGAACAAAACATGAGTATAAACAGTACACCCGATATCCCCACCAAAACTTTTTTTCATCCTTGTCATTTAATAAACCTTTTTCTACTACTAACATTAACTTTTAGTCCATACATATTACTTGTTTTGTACAAAGAATAAAATATCAAGGACATTTCTCACAAACTTTTCCTGGTTTGGGGCTTAAAGTAACCACACCTTGAAACTTGAGGGCACGACCCACTAGTAAATTTAGGATTATAAGAATAATTCGCTCATTCTGCTTTAGCGCTTTCACAAATTGTCTGTCAAAATCTCATTTTTATGAATATATGTGGCTATATATCCAAAAGATGGATAGAATATTTACTATTTAGCAAATACTTGACTTGAACGTATTACCACTGTTCAAATCCCTTTTAGTAGGTCATATACCGTGGTTGAAATGTGAGTGTACCTGACTGGACACGCGAGTATCAGGGTGCCTGCACAGTGGCCTGGATGAGCACAGCCTTCCACTGCGTTTTCAGTTTCAATACTCGCCAACATATATAGTTATATCTATAGTTCTCCCAAACGCCCAGCCCGCACTCCACGCAGCCACCCCCTGCACCCTCCGCCCCTCAGCAGTGCCGCCGGTCGCCCCCACGCACGGACAACGGGCGACCCGCGTGTTTTGTGGGGGGGTCTGCCTGTCACGCCCCTGCAGCAGCACCCCCGGGGTAACGCCGCGTCCCCCCGCTCCCACTCCCGCGCTCCGAGGGGCTCCACGCTGCGGGCAGCCCCCTCCCCTCCCCGGGGGGGCCGTGGCCGGTCCCGGGGGCACGCTCGTCCCCCGCGGAGCGCTCGTCCCTCGCGGGCACTCTCCGGGCGGCATTTTTTGGGCAGAAACGTATGGGTTTGGTTTTTTTTTGCTTCAGCTGCTTCCCGCCAGGCCGGGGTGCAGCGGGGTCCCCGGGGACAGAGGCCCTGAGGGGTCTTTCCCGAAGGCACGTCCTTGGGAGCGGGAGGGGAAGGGCGGGCGTGCGGGGCCGGCGCGCCGCGGCAGCACGCCGGCGGCTTGCGGTGCCCGGCCGCCGTAGTAGCGAGCTGCTGCTCCGGTGGTTGGGCTGGGGAGCGTTGGGCTCCTCCTCCTCTTCCCCCCCAGCAGCGCACAGCCGGGCGTGTGACTGACTAGTCTACCCCGTCTCTTTTTTTCTTTTTTTTTTTTTTCCATGGGTACACACACCGAGATACGCACATGACAGTACTTGGGTGCAAGAGCCGGTGCATCGCCAGGAGGGCTGTGCTTCCACTCCGGGCACGCACACGCACGCACACACACGCACGCTGCTGCTGCTGCTGGAAGTCTTTCTACACGGGGATTAGCAGCCGCCTCTCGCTATCTCTGTTTCTCTGTCTCTTTCTTCTCCTTTCCTTTCCCTTCCTTTCCTTTCTCCTTCTCTCCCTCAAATGCTTGACTGACGGACGGCGGGCATAAAAAGGTAAATGCGTGTGCGCTGTTTGCTGGCAATACCGATGGGTGATGGTGTTTTGGCAGCGTGCTGCGCGCTACGCCCTCCGCTTGCCAGGCAGGCAGCCTGCCCTCCTGCCGCGCCGGCGGCTGCCGCTCCCCGCGGGACTCTTCGTCCTGGGGGAATCGGGTTTTGNCTTGGCGTTGCGGGGCTTTTATCCCCCCCCTCCGCGAGTGTTTTGGCAGCCGCCGAGAATTGCGATCCTCCTTCCTCTGCCCCGGGGGGCACCCCCTTCCCCGGGGAGCGAGCGAGGCGGGGGCAGCCGCCGCCCCGGGCCCTGCCCCTCGCCCACCGGCTCCGCGGACCGGCGGGGCGCGGACCCGCGTCCCGCCGCCCCCCACGGGCTCCACAACTAGTTGTCGCCTGTTGTTCGGGCCGAGTTTGTCCCGTGTCCCTCCTCGGCAGGACAATAGAAGCAGGGTGGATTTTTGCCTCCCCCCCTCCCCCCTCAGCAGCGCCCGTGTGGCGCGGGGAGCCCGTGGAACCGAGAGGAAGTCCCGCACCGAGCAGCTCCGCCGAGCGGACCGCGTCCCGCGGGGCTCCCCGGACCCCGATCCAGACTTTTATTCCCCAGAGGCGCGGCTGCCTGGGGAAGCGNGGTGCAGCGGGGTCCCCGGGGACAGAGGCCCTGAGGGGTCTTTCCCGAAGGCACGTCCTTGGGAGCGGGAGGGGAAGGGCGGGCGTGCGGGGCCGGCGCGCCGCGGCAGCACGCCGGCGGCTTGCGGTGCCCGGCCGCCGTAGTAGCGAGCTGCTGCTCCGGTGGTTGGGCTGGGGAGCGTTGGGCTCCTCCTCCTCTTCCCCCCCAGCAGCGCACAGCCGGGCGTGTGACTGACTAGTCTACCCCGTCTCTTTTTTTCTTTTTTTTTTTTTTCCATGGGTACACACACCGAGATACGCACATGACAGTACTTGGGTGCAAGAGCCGGTGCATCGCCAGGAGGGCTGTGCTTCCACTCCGGGCACGCACACGCACGCACACACACGCACGCTGCTGCTGCTGCTGGAAGTCTTTCTACACGGGGATTAGCAGCCGCCTCTCGCTATCTCTGTTTCTCTGTCTCTTTCTTCTCCTTTCCTTTCCCTTCCTTTCCTTTCTCCTTCTCTCCCTCAAATGCTTGACTGACGGACGGCGGGCATAAAAAGGTAAATGCGTGTGCGCTGTTTGCTGGCAATACCGATGGGTGATGGTGTTTTGGCAGCGTGCTGCGCGCTACGCCCTCCGCTTGCCAGGCAGGCAGCCTGCCCTCCTGCCGCGCCGGCGGCTGCCGCTCCCCGCGGGACTCTTCGTCCTGGGGGAATCGGGTTTTGCCGCGAGAGGTTTGGCTTCCCCAGCCCCCCCGCCCCGGCCTGTGAGGCAGAGAGGTTCCCGCTATTGTGCTCCTAGCAGTTGCCACCGCGGGCTGCGAGCGTGTGGGAGTGCTGAGCGAAGGTTTCGCGGGATGAAGGTTGCTATTAATTGCTGTGTGCGCGGAAGAGAGAGAGCTTTTCGCTTCGGCAGGGAACCTGTGCATTATTAATCAGGNAGGGTGGATTTTTGCCTCCCCCCCTCCCCCCTCAGCAGCGCCCGTGTGGTGCGGGGAGCCCGTGGAACCGAGAGGAAGTCCCGCACCGAGCAGCTCCGCCGAGCGGACCGCGTCCCGCGGGGCTCCCCGGACCCCGATCCAGACTTTTATTCCCCAGAGGCGCGGCTGCCTGGGGAAGCGTTTCAGGCCGGCCGGGGAAGGGAGGAAGGCGGTGTTGCCGGGCCGCTCGGGAAGCGGAGCTCCCCCGCCGCTGGCGGGGGGGGAAGGTCGGGCAGGGCAGGGGACCCCGGGCAGGCGCAGCCCCCCTCCCCGGGACGCCCCGGGGCCCGGCGTGGCACAGGTGTGGGTGTTTAGCGGCGAAGACTGCCCGCACGGGCACTCCCCGGGCGGGGGGTTAAAGCACCGGCCGGGAGGTAAGGCCCCCCCCCTTCCGTACCGGTGCGCACCGCTTCCCGGGCGGGCGGCGGGCGCGGCGCCGCGCTCCCCACCCTGCGGGCGGCGGGCGCGGGGTGACCTGTGCCGCCGTCCCCCTTCCGCGGGGGGAACGAGGCGTTTAGCAAGGTCCGTTATGTAATTACGGCTTTTTTTTCCCCTTCTTCTTGTTGCTGTTACTAAACCCGGCTCAGGATGCCAACGGGGAAGCGTTACACCATGCTTGCTTCTAAAGGAGGGTGATGGTTTTATTTGATCTCGGAGAAAATATATTGAGTAATTAATATTTAACAGGGAGCACTTTGGTTTCACAGAGGATTGAGTTTGGATAATCCTGTTTCATTCATGTTGTCTTCTACACCTGTCAGAGAGACGTAAATACACTGTTAAAGACAGGAAGCAAAAAAAGAAAAAATAGTAACAGAAGCAAAAATGGTGAGAAATATAATGGACAGCATATGAAGTTAGTTATTTAAAAAAAAAGTAGTTGTTTAACCAAATTAAAGGTAGGTGTTCTTGTAGGTATGGTGTATGCTCAGCCGGTTGTGTTGGATTGTACTTCAATGTTAATACACCTTTAAAAAGGCAACACTAATTTGCACTGGTATGGGAGTCCAGTGTATACACTTAAGGTATTTCCCCTCACTTAAAAGATGTTGTGAGTTTGATCAGTGTTCACTGATCCAAAGGATACAAAAGGGTCCAAAAGTGTAAAGGATATATATTTAAAGAAAAATTTACTGCTGATAGTAATGATTACAGGAAGATAGGAATTTTTAACAGCAATGACACAGTTCCTTGTTGTGTTCTGTCTGTCTGATATTGTGTATTTAGCTATTAAACTTAGCATAAATTAATGAAAACATATGGGAGCAAAATATGCTGTTTATTAGGGAGGTAATGAAGTAGTTGCAAAATATAAAGTACAGTAGTGTGCCATTTTATATATATCCTCCTGAATTAAAGTTTTCTTTTTTTTTCTTCACCAGAGCTGTATATGTTAAATATACTTCTTTAATTCAAGGCTCATTCTAGTCTATCTCTTGTGGAATTAACACTTACAAGCATATCAATGTAATCTGTTTGTGTTAGACTTTGCAGTGTTGTCCTTCTTATAAAGGTGGTGCACCTCAGTGCAGCCCTGGCTCGTGATGTTGGCACCTGGAAATACAAAAAGAACTGCATGAATAATTAATGAAACAGTGTAATAAATAAAGGCAATCCTCTATCCAGAAACAGTAGTAAGTAGCCTCCACACAATTTTTATGTTGTAATTTTCACTCCGGTCTCATACCATCCAGTGACTCAAGTTTTCACCCAAATTGTAATAGACAGGTGCAATACTCTCAGCCTGGCATTGCCGTTTTAAGAACATAGAGCTCAAGGCTCTTTAACGTGAGATAGTTTATTCAGCCCTTAATCTCTGTAACCAAACTTAATTTTTACAGCCTCCGCTGTATTATCTCTCAAGAATTAAGAAGGCTATTTTTGTCAGGGGCACATAATTAATACTTGTTCTCCTCTGATGCCAAATTTTGCACTCATGCACAAAGCTCATCCAAAGAAACCTGAAAAGAGGATCTCCATGGTAACGAGAGAGAGAGGATTTTCTCCCTCACCGTAGGTCAAGACTAGACGCCTACCCATTCCTTAACTTGTAGCAGCATTCATGGGCACCTTCCTCTTTGTGGTTATTTTGTCCTCTGGGGTGTTCTGTTGCTGTTGTCTCATGCTTCCAGAGAGCTGCTCCTGAGAACGATGCTACACTGGATGAGCACAGTCCCTGTGTCTCTCCCCACTCTCATCCTCCCTTCCACTTGCATCGTATCACAGCACTTCTATAGCTATATGATTTGACTATGGGATTTCAGGAAATAACTTGTTTTCCCCATCAGGTTTTTGTTTTGAACATCTGTTTTGGCTCTAACTGTGTGTAAGACCTGACAGAACCTTACTGCTGAGTCCATTTCAGATGAAAGGGTGGTCATCTCTTTTCTCTCCTTCTCTTTTATTTCTCTGTACTCTTTCTGAACAGAGCTTCCCCATGGTGTCCCAGAGGTTTTGTAGCAGTAAAAGCAGTCTACCTTTTCTTACCAGGGAGCAGGGCTTAATTTTATTTTTTGAGTCAGTATGTGATACGTGCTACCAGGATTATTATTTGGAGATATTCACGATACAAAGAGTTTCTTTTGCCCTGACTCTGTCATCACAGAGCAGTAATATGGAGCACTGCTTTCTTGGGTAATTGTTGGGTTTGGGTTTTGTTTTTTATTTTTTTCCCCTTTCTTCTTTGAAGGACTGTCTGCCTAGACTGTGTCTGTCCAAGCTAAGATGAAGTGAACGCTTTTTATTCCCGATGATCCTATAGTCAGCTATTTAAAACTTTCACTGAGAGATGTAATGTATTTTCTAGTCCCCTGTTCCTTTCTGTGTTCAGTTTTTGTAGCTAAGATCCCATGAGAGGATACCAAATGGCTTTTTAAATGGCTCCCGTAGGCTGCTGGTGTACCAGGTCTCTCTGGGCATATTTCCAGTTCTTTTGCCTATCCCTGTGACATAGCTTGGGATAATTTGAAAACATCTGCTAGAGCAACCATCTTAATATAAGACAGCAGTCATCATTTGTCACTGAGCAATGTCATTTGTGACTGTAATTGGAAGACAGATGCTAATGCTGACTTTGGCCTTCTTAACTTGTCTTGTTGGCAGATTGTCTATAGAAACACTTTGCAGTGCTTTGAAATCACACAGTCACAGTGTATTTCTACCTTTCTGTATCTCTACGTTTCTGAAAGAATTGCCTGTGTCATTTGAAAATCTGCTCAAGAAACCATAATGATAGCAGCTAGTACATTCATAATCTGGTTTGCCAAGTAAGCTTGACTTTATGCATCTGTTCAGTGTCTTCTGCTAGATGAGAACCATTTTTGAATAGTTGCCTCTGAAGTTTTTCCTTTAACCTTTGCATATGAGAAACTTTGGATCTCTTTCCACATGGTGCCCTGTCCCTGTATCAGTAGCATTTCAATGAATGTCCCCATACCTGTTGTTTCCCTCCCTTTGAAAATTTTACCGTCACCTTTAACTAACTGAAGAGGTTCTTCATCTTCTGATTTCTCATACTAAGGAAACTAGGGATTTGAGAAATGGACTTCTAACTATGTGAAGGAAATGTACACTTCTAGATACTTAGATCCAGGTTTCGAACCTGTGGTTCAGATGACAAAAGTGTGTGGCATCAGCTCATAAGCAAAGATCTCAGTAGTTACGGGTGATGTCTCATATCTAGAAGGTGCTTTTGTAAGCTTTGTGGGCTAATTTCGAATGTAGGTTGTTGTAGCTTGGATTGAATTGAAACAGCTTGCAGGTTTTAGCTTCTTAATAGCCTGATGTGTTGAGGTGGTGCCTGTGCTGGATCCAGTCAAGGATTCTTTGAGTTATTCTTTCCTTTTTGAGGCAAGGGGAGATAAGGGGATAAGAATCGCCAAAAAATTTGTCTAAGAATTGTGCTTGAAAGTCCATTTCATGTTCTGGGCATAAATCCTCACTGAAGGTAATTGAAGGGGCATGCTGATAGGACGGTAGCCGAGTTACTTTTTCAAATGAAAGGGAGCGTTTTTTTCAGCCAGCTTCCTGAGTGTGACGTCTGTTGCTAATTCTGTGCTTGTACACACTTTCTTCCCGTGTGTCTGTTTAGTTTTGCAGATGGAACAGGATAATATATCTGTCTGATTGGACGTCAATAACAGTAAGAGACAACGATTAACAGTCTCACCTTCATCGTGGTAACTTCGGTTTCAGTAGTGTGCATCCAACATTGAAAGTCAACATTGAGAATTAGCGTCTCACTACTGTCCTGTGTTTTTCTTTTGACTTGTCATCAGAAAAAAAGAAAAAGGAAGAAAAAATTAAAGAGAAATGCAGATGAAATCCAGGTTTCTGGATTTTGGTAGTGGTCTCAACAGTATCTATTCATACGTAACCAGACAATGGGCAGTGTCCAGTTGCCTTTGTCCAGCAGAAGTATTGAGTGTCAGTGTGCTCCTGTGGACCCGCAGTGTCTCACAGACAGCCAAAGTACACAAGAATCTCCGTGTTCTTTCCATCCTGCAGCTGAAAGAATTTTGGAGTCCTTGCAGCATACCATTCGCATAGGGTGAGCTTCATTTTGTGGATGGTAGGAGAATGCAGCTTCTGGTTTTGTGGTGCTGGAACTGCATTGGTGCGAATGTTTCACGAGGATATTGAAGGAGATTCCTTGTTCCCTTCAGTCTGTGTCTTCTGGCTATCCATTCATTGGGCATAATGCTCAGGCGTGGTTTGGTCCTTTAAAGTTGTCAACAGTTCTGCATCTGGTTTACCCCATAATGTTGTGGGATTTTGTTTTTAATTTTTTGTGATTGTCTTTTAGAATGTCACTAAATTCCGTTATCGGATCCCATTTTGTAGAACATGTTACAGGACATCATCCACCTAGCTGTTCTTTCTAGCAGATCTTTTCTTTGCAGAGAAGTGCTTACTGTCAAATTTATATACAGTTTTGTAAATAGTATTGATGAATATCCAAATGATATATGATAAGAACGCAACCCGGCCGCTGTTGTGAGAGACAACAAAAAATGCTTTTACAAGTATATTAATGACAAAAGGAGAGCCAAGGAGAATGTCCATCCTTTATTGGATGTGGGGGGGAACGTTGCCACCGAGGACGAGGATAAGGCTGAGGTACTCAGTGCCTTCTTTGCCTCAGTCTTTAATAGTCAGAGCAGTTATCCTCAGGGTACTCAGCCCCCTAAGCTGGAAGACAGGGATAGCGGGCAGGATAAAGCCCCCATAATCCATGAGGAAGATGTTAATGACCTGCTACACCACCTGGACCCTCACAAGTCTATGGGGCCGGATGGGATCCACCCGAGGGTACTGAGGGAGCTGGCAGAGGAGCTTGCCAAACCACTCTCCATCATTTACCAGCAGTCCTGGTTAACGGGGGAGGTCCCGGATGACTGGAGGCTTGCCAATGTGACGCCCATCTACAAGAAGGGCCGGAAGGAGGATCCGGGGAACTACAGGCCGGTCAGCCTGACCTCGGTGCCGGGGAAGATTATGGAAAGGTTCATCTTGAGGGCGCTCACGAGCCACGTCCGGGACAACCAGGGGATCAGGCCCAGCCAGCACGGGTTCATGGAAGGCAGGTCCTGCTTGACCAACCTGATCTCCTTCTATGACCAGGTGACCCGCCTAGTTGATGAGGGAAAGGCTGTGGACGTGGTGTACCTGGACTTCAGTAAAGCCTTTGACACTGTCTCCCACGGCATTCTCCTGGAGAAACTGGCGGCTCACGGCCTAGACAGGTACATTCTTCGCTGGATAAGAAACTGGCTGGACGGCCGAGCCCAAAGAGTTGTAGTCAATGGAGCTAAATCCAGTTGGCGGCCGGTCACGAGTGGTGTTCCCCAGGGCTCAGTTTTGGGGCCAGTGTTGTTCAATATCTTTATCAACGATCTGGATGAGGGGATCGAGTGCTCCCTCAGTAAGTTTGCAGATGACACCAAGCTGGGCGGGAGTGTTGATCTGCTGGAGGGCAGGAAGGCTCTGCAGAGGGACCTGGACAGGCTGGATCGTTGGGCCGAGGCCAACTGCATGAGGTTCAACAAGGCCAAGTGCCGGGTCCTGCACTTCGGCCACAACAACCCCAGGCAACGCTACAGGCTTGGGGAAGAGTGGCTGGAAAGCTGCCCAGAGGAGAAGGACCTGGGGGTGCTGGTTGACAGCCGGCTGAACATGAGCCGGCAGTGTGCCCAGGTGGCCAAGAAGGCCAACGGCATCCTGGCCTGTATCCGAAATAGTGTGGCCGGCAGGAGCAGGGAGGTGATCGTGCCCCTGTACTCGGCGCTGGTGAGGCCGCACCTTGAGTACTGTGTTCATTTTTGGGCCCCTCACTACAAGGAGGACATTGAGGTGCTGGAGCGTGTCCAGAGAAGGGCAACACAGCTGGTGAAGGGCCTGGAGCACAAGTCTTTGAGCAGCAGCTGAGGGAACTGGGGTTGCTTAGTCTGGAGAAGAGGAGGCTGAGAGGAGACCTCATCGCGCTCTACAACTACCTGAAGGGAGGTTGTAGCAAGGTGGGGTTGGTCTCTTCTGCCAAGTAACAAGTGATAGGACGAGAGGAAATGGCCTCAAGTTGCGCCAAGGGAGGTTTAGGCTGGATGTTAGGAAAAACTTCTTTACTGAAAGAGTGGTCAGGCCTTGGAACAGGCTTCCCCGGGGAAGTGGTGGAGTCACCATTCCTGGAGATCTTTAAAAGACGTGTAGATGAGGCGCTTAGGGACATGGTTTAGTGGGCATGGGGGTGTTGGGTTGACGGTTAGACTCGATGATCTTAGAGGTCTTTTCCAACCTTAGTGATTCTATGATTCTATGAAATAGGGGAAAAATCACCACATCAAGGAATGAAAGCAATAGAATTAGGAGAATTTATTGTTATTTTGTACAAATGAAGTATTGCAAGCATCATCATGTCAAAACAACTTAGATTAAAAATGAATGTTGATTCTGTAATTCTGTTCATGGCAGAACTTTGCAACCATAAAATGTAATATTTGGGAAGATTATTCAAATGATTTTCTGAGGAAAATCATCCCAAATACCTAGATGGTATATATCATTTAATAGCAACAGTGAAATAGTGCTAGCAATTACTAGATTAGTGGTACTTGAAAAGTATGGTATGTATATCACTGTATGAAGTGAAAGGCCCTAGAAGAAGAGATACAATGTCTGTTTGGGAAGCATTGTAACTTTTAGTGAAAAAGGTGGCTTTTTTAAAAAATGTAATATGGATAGCTATGTGATAAAGTAAATTCGAGAGGAATTATAAACTGAAGATGAAACCTTCTTCTTACATATTTGGATCTCGCTCTTCCTTGGTAAAAGGGACAATGCAGGATTTTTTTTCTTAAAAAAGACCAAAAAAACCCAAACCAAAAACCTAGGTACTGATATTGCACTCAGGAGAGGCTACTGAATGGTGTTCAAATCAGCTGGCTGTCCTCTTATCTCAGGAAAAAATATTTATGTTTTTAATTCCTGAAATATTACAAATTTATTAATGTGAAAACTGTGGTTACCTTTTCCACTTTGTTTTGTTTTGGGGTTTTTTTTTCATCAGTTCATAAAAACTACTTCAAAGCTGATACTCTTTGTAGAGCTGTTTCAATACCCGTGTAATGTTGTTTGCAGAATTGAAGTGGCGTGGTAGTTGAAGAGCATTCATTTCACCTTGAGTAGGCATGTGAGTTGATTATTGTATGTAAAAATTACAATTTCTCATTTTTTTCCAACCTGCAAATTTATGTGGTGTTTCTTACCATACTGTGATGGTGTGTGGTCTGACTTCCAGAATACTTGTATGGTGTTTTACATCTCTATAGCATGATATAAATTTACCCACTGGGAATCTTCATGCTGTATTTTGCAGAGAGAGTTGTATAGCAGAATTATATATGAACAAGGGTATTTATGCATGAAGAGGATCATTTGTTTGCTGTGTCATATGCTAATAATTTCTCAGTCAAGGGGCAAAACCAACAGTGTGAAGCCTGTGAGACCACTTGCACATCACAAATATTCTAATCAGCTCAATAAAAAGGACATTTACTGTTCTATACGTATGGTTAAGTTCTTGCATACTGTTTGTCTTCAAATAAAACGTATTTTCCGAAAAAAGGAATATCTCTAGAAATCAGGATCAGGGCAGATACATAGAAAAAAAGGAATAATAATTTGCACATTTCTAAAACTAGATTTTAATAATTATCAGCGGTAGATTTAGACAAAAGATGAAGTGCCATTTCCATTTTTACAAATTCATGTGAAAAAAGCCTTGCACAGTTAGCAATGAGATCTTAAATACAGAAAGAGAAAAACTAAACACGAGGAAGTTCTGCAGTGTTCAAGTACTTTGGTCATTTAAAGCAGATATCATGTAAGGTGCTTCTAAAATCCGTGAAGTGTGCTGCAAAGTAATTAATCTCTTAAGTTAAATTACCTTCCGGAGGACATTTCTGACAGAATCAAGTCAAAATAGGAGAGTATACTAAAGTTTTTGACCTCATCCTTTGCTCTTTATGCTGACTGGCATTTTGAACTTGAACTGCTGGAGCAGCTTGCCTGCCCTGTAAAAAGCCATATGAGGTTTTTAATGTTGATGGTCAGGGCCATATTAGAGGTTTTTTTAATAAGAAGAAATGCTGAAATGCAGTAGCAACACTTTTGTGTTTGTTTGTAGAACCCTTCTGAAGACAAAAATGTTTGCTAAGAGATCACAGCATTTCTACAGGACCAAGGGGAAATTAATTATATCACGTTTCTTTATTCTAAATTTCTGGTGCCTCCATGACAACACACAGCAGAGCATGGTGAGAGAAAGATGAAGGTTCATCTCGGTGCCCACTTCAGTTTCTTTTGGAACTAAAAGGAAAAATTTTACATAGAATGAGAAGAAAATTGGGGACTTGTGTCCAGTAATCAGTTTTCTAGCAGACTTTGTACATCTGTAGAAACTATAACTTGCTTTTTGCTATTCAACTTATCTGTAATTTGCTTCCTGAACTGCTCTAGGACCAAAAATGCGACCATTTTCCCAAGGACTTGCAGTCTCTCTAGGAACAGAGAAACTAATACGTAGGAGAGCCCACAAATGTAAATCTGATTTGTCAAAAGCTTCAATATTATTAATCTGTAACAGTGTCACGCTAAAGTTCATTTTCATGTTTAATACAGTACATCATTTAGAACAAATTCTACCAATGTTCTGTGTGCAGCTCCCAGTGATCTCTGTGTGAGATACATCCTTGATGCAAGAAACAATGCTTGAACCTGAGGCTATTGCAGAAAAGCCCAGTATTTTATTTTATTTTATTGCAAATTAAGAGATACCGATTAATAAATTGGATGTGGATTTTTACTTGGTTCAACTGTGATTCTTCTTTGTTTGTTTGTTTTTATATAGAACTGGGATCATTAATTAATTATTTGTAGTATAATTAATTAATTATTTGTTGAGTCTGCCAGATCTAGTTCAGCCTTTCTGGCTTCTTTTGCCCTGCAGGGCCTTAGCATACAGAGTCCTTGCAGCTGATTTAGACATTGGTTTGAACAATTGCTGAACGAAGCCGTGTCCTGGTTTTGAGTGTTTGGGTTTGGTTTAGTTTCGTTTGTTACTGCTTTGTATTAAAAAATGAACATAATGTTGATTCTAGTATTGTGTGTACGTGAGAGCCTTGTGTTATTGTAGAATATAAATTATTTCAGATATATCTGTTGATTTTGCCTTAACATTTAGTATAACCATAAACTGCTGCTGTATTCATCTTTCCTTCCATATCCAGTTCATGGCAGCTACTGCCCGTGTTAGCAATATGCTTGATAAATGTGGAGTACCTCTTCAGGCTTACATATGCTTTGAATTCACTTTTAAGTCAGGATTGATCTTTTGATGGGGATTTTTTTTCCTCAACCGCAGGGAGAATGGAAGTGAGAGAGCGAGTTCCCTTTAAACTCCCTTGTTCTTGATGCTAATCTCTCCCTACTCTTTGGTGTTGTGGAGGAGGCTGAAGAAAGACTGCGATTAGCTGTTCAGGCACATGGGACACTTTCAAGACTTTTTCTCGTCTTTCTGGCAGAAGCAATGAGGACCTTGAGGAGGAACCGTGAATTCCTTTCTAGAAGGTCTTGAAGGCAGCGAGCACACACCTCACTTGCACCTCAGGGATGAAACTGCCACTTTAGTTATGGCCATCAGGTGGCCTTGAGAACATGAATTGATAGACCTGCTAGCTCAAATAAGTAGTGGACCCCACAAACCCTAGGTCAGACCTACGGCGCACACTCGCTTAGCTGCATGCGTGTGGTAGACCCAACTAGTCATAAGTCCACTTTTCCAGAATAATTCACTCGGTGGGTATATTATTAGTCAGTTTTTCTGCATAGTCACCGTGGCTGTCCAGAATTTTTGGATACCAGCAGCACAGTTACACTGCACTCGTATTTTTTATATAGTAAACACCCCTTACTCATGGTAAAGGAAATAGTAGTTTTAAACAGTTTGATCTGGGCAGATGTGTGCGCTCTACAGATTGTAAATGGCCACTATGTTATTTAGTATACCATGATGTATGACTGAATAAATAAATAAAAGGTGACTATAATAGAGCTGTACCATAAAATCAAATATGATGAAGCTTTTTCCACCACTAGCAGAGCTCAGTAATTTATTACTACAATTTGGTATCATGGATATGATAAATTCTATTTTAGTGGCTACAAACAAATTGCTTTACATTTGTGTAGTAATTTATTACTCAAAGCTGAATGCATACTTTGTATGATACTGAGATACTTGAAATTTTACAGAATAAGATGTATTTATATGTTGGGGGGGGGGGAGTAAATCTTTCAGCACATACTATTTAAACAATCATCAGCCAACGTTTAATTCAGCAATCAAGAACAGTTCTTGATCCAATTGAACTTCAATGACAAATCATCCTGGAACCAAACTGGGCCCTCCCAACATTAGATACTGAAACTTGTGTGTAACCCAAATGCTCGGTCACTTTCCAGTTTGTTCACCTGTAATACGAATTTTTCTAAGATAAGCTACCTGCTCTGTGTTTTAATTAAGCCACAGTATTAGAAACAAAATGTTTAAATAAATTGATCAGTATGTGAGCTGCACATCTTATCTGTTTAACATAGATAAATAAAGAAAAAAATTCATCTTGCTTCCCCCTTTGAATTTGCAGATTAGTCATGGATTGTTGCCCACAATTTTATGGAACCTAATAATGTAGTCCTTTCTTAATAGATTCCATTATTATCTTTACAGTATACCAGTTAAAGTAAGTAAATTAATTCAGTGGAGTCTCTCTAGAGCTAAGTTTGTGTATGTGCTGGAAAATTAAGTGTGGCAAATGTAGTATTAATGGTTATTTTGTTAGGCATTTTTTTAGAGTTTACATAGAGAAGTAGGATTAATTTTGTTGTATTTATTGCTAGGTCAAATACTTTTTGAAAGTAGTATGAAATTAGTCATGTGTTACCTAATAACTACTTTTAACTAACTCCGCTTGTGCCTAACAAATAAATGTGAAATTAAACCTAAGATATACTAAAGAAAATGCTCTGCAAAAAAAAAATACTCAAAACCGTATATTTTATCAAAATAAATGAGTTCTTGTTCCCTTCTGCGCACTGACTGGGTGGCATTAATAGGAAGCAGAAATGTATTTGCAGTAGAGTTTATCTCAGTAGATGCAAAATGCAGACGGCTGGGTTTGTGACTGGTATGTTTACAGGGAGGTAAGTGGGATGAAAGCAGGAATGGATTAGACAATGATAGATGCAAGTAGGTATAAATGTAAATTCATAAAGCCAAATGAAAACCTGTTTTTGTTATGTAATTACCATTTTTCAGCTTCTAGTATTTAGAGATTTTTAAATTTTGCCTCACCCCGGACTTTTTTTTTTTTTTTTTTTGAGGAAGAGAGGGGTAAAATTTTATCGTTTGGATAGTGGAATACACGACAAGGAAAAAACAAAAACAAAACAAAAAAAACAAACCAACAAAAAACCTAAGGTCACCAGTTACAACAGTTTCTGTAGCGAATTAAGGAGTGAATTTGAATTTTAGGACCTTAAGGTTTAGTGTATATGATGTTAAGCCTCAGAGCAGTCTGTGGGTAAAGGCAAGAAGAATGTGTAGAAGAAATGTCTTATGCAATGAATATCACAACTGGCAAATCATTTGCATAGTACTGGCCATAGTAATAAATGAGATGATGTGTTCATTGTCTCCTCCTCAGTGACTAATACAATATTGCCATCCCTGTTGTGCTAAAAACATGGTCACTATTTATTTGATAGGATGTTGTTGTCAAGGTAATGCAAGGTTTAGCAAGAAGAAATGAGTTCATACAGAAATTATTGTTTTGAACAACAGAAAATCACATCAAACTGAAGTAGTACAGACAATTTCTGAGTTTTCTTTGCCAGCTTAGTTACAAGTGAGCACATAGTTTGAATGACTTTTATAAAATAATGAAGATGTATAACCAAGGACAAAGATTAAACAATTTAAAGTTATGCTTCTAGAGTTTTAAATATTTAGATTTTTATTTATGGTATCAGTTTCAAATGAATTTCCTGTTTCAGAGGTTATAAATAGACCTTTCCTACACTTTTAGACCGTGTCTGATAATATAAGTGAAAATAACACAGTAATTTGAAATGGTAACATAAAAAAATTACAGTGCTAAACAAATCATAACACTCTTCATATTCTCTAAATAATTATCTGACAGATGAAGTCAAGACAGATTAAAATATGCTCATAGTTCTAAATTATAATTAATTCTCCATTATATTTTGTCAACAGTCTGAATTTCAATTTATTTATATTGACTTTACTAAGTATCCCGCAAGGTCAAACAGTACTACAAGTTTTTTAATGGTAGGGTGGTACCTTTTGTGCCTATCAGAGTTCAAGGAGCGTTTGGATGATGCTCTTAGTCATATGATTTAGTTTTAGGTAGTCCTGCAAAGCGCAGGGAATTGGACTCGATGATCCTTATGGAACCCTACCAACTTGAGATATTCTATGATTCTATGATTTTACATCAGGTAAAATCAGAACACCCTTTGAAATAAACAGCAGAAGTCATTGTGACTTAAGTGGGTCCAGATTTCAACATCTTCAGCAAGGTGTATAAAAATAAGCATGTCCATAAGCCAGGTGGAGCCTCTAACGTGTACACATACAATTTTTATTGCTAAAAGAATGTTTCATGGTTTAGCATAACTAGGACAATCCATAGGAACCTGATCTGATACTGAAATCTGTGGCTCACAATGTAAATGTAATGTCTATCATTGCCTTAGCAGGCATTGGTTGTGTCAATACGTAAGCACAAATATCGCATGTCTTTTTTTTTTCTTTTTTTTTTTTTTTTAATGAGACCTGCTGGGTTATTGGCACTTCAAAATATTGTCTCCTAAATGCTTTTCTTTTCCACGTGAATTGTTTGAAAGGCAGACTTTATACGGCTACCTGGTCTCCTTTGCAATTGGTTAATATTTGTGGGTTTCTTGATATTGTGTGTGCCCAAAATGACACTTTTGAAGGGACAAAAAAAGTTATACGAAAGTGGGTGCATTCCATGGATAACTGAAATCCCAGTTCAGGCTTGACTTTGTACATTGTAGACTGATATTCCAGGTTTCTTTCAAAGAAAAACTTAATCCCCACTCACTAAACCTGCCCATAGCCTATGTATTATTTTTGCCTCATGTTAGATGTATGTTTAGTTCTTAACAGAGGTTGAAGTAGTGCACGAGATCATCTAAGCTGACTTGAATTTTACCCACAGAGAGTGGAAACTGGCTGTTAAGCTAAATTCTGGAAGATTAAGACGCTATTTCTCCCACTAAGGATTTATAGTCGTTAAGACTGTCAGATTCATTTGTGTGTCAATTACAGTTCCAGAGGTGAAAAGTCAGACTGCCTTTCAAGACAAGTTTTTCTAATTAGAGTAATGAATGTTTGATTGATATTCCATTAATAATATATAATTGTACGCCGATGGGCTGTCATTTTCACCACGTACAGAGTAAGATCACAGATGCATTTTTATGCCTTTGTTAGCTTTGGTTCCCATCAACAGTCAGCTTTATGCAGATGCATGCTGTAATATTTCAGAAATACATTTTGTCCATAAGCCTGTTAAATGGCGCTACACGTCTGCTTTGTATGTCAATGGCTCTCTCTTGCTTTGTTTAACATTTCATCAGGGTTCTATGCTTTGACATTCACTAGACTGCACTTGCAGGCAGTAACTTTACTATTCAGGAAATATAACGCATGGGGAAAATCCTGATTTACTCTCATGTGATAAATACAAATCAGGAAATACAGTAGCTTCATAGAACTACAGTGGAAAATACATTTTTTGACTTCTGGAGGTTAAAAACATTTCCTTAGAATAATAGGTGTTGTAGAGATGTGTGCAATTAATACTCAGAATCCCTGAGTTAATGTAATATATCTCCCTGAGGGTGATTGTTGCATTCAGCTTAGTTCTGTGATTTGAGAGCTTATGCTGCCTTCCAGTGAACTTCATGGTCTTCACCTTCTAAAGCAGTTCTGGAACTCAGCATTGACTGTGAACATCCTGGTACGTGAGGCATATGAATAGGGAGGGAAAAAAGGTAAGGATTGCATGCTACAAATTGCATAGCAGAATGCTGGAGCAGGAGACAGGGACTGCCTGGATGCACATCTGACCAAACTCTCCTTTTTTTCCTTGCATTGTTTTCTATTCACACTAGCTCAGAAGACCGTTTTCTTTGTATTGCAACCTTTACATGTGGCTGAAACCATGTGTCACAGAACAAGAATGCAGTTTTCTTTCACAGTTGAAGAAAGGAAACCTAATTGATGCTGGCATACATGTTTATGTGGGCCATGTGTTAATTACCCATGGCTGCAAAGGAAAAGAGAGGTATGCCAGTCGTGTGTGTGCATGCTACAGTCTATATAGGAACAATTTCAGTATTTGAATGTTTAATTCATTCTGCACTGGTTTTTAAATTTTTTTCCCAACACTTTTAATCTTGGAACATTTTTCTGGTATTAAATATTGTGCTTTTAAACAAAACACAATTCCTTTTCTAGGAATCTAGGTATCCCAAGAAGTTAAGAACTATAGTGCAAAGCTGCGTGCCTCTTGCAATAGCAAAGAGACAAGTAGCTGTGGAGGACTGTTACCCTTTCTGTGTCCAGCTGCAAATCTGAGAGAAGAGCTTTTGCAATTAGCTTTTGTAAATACTAGCTGACAGCAGAGGAGGGTTTTGAGACTTCAGTTTTCTGGGCTCCACTCCAAGTTCTGGAATGAAATATACTTCAGTGACTACATATCGCCCTGTCCCTGTCTCATCTGTCTCCCCGAGCCTGACTGCTGTGTCTCCTCATCTTGACTCATGTTCCTCCTGTGTGCCCCACGCTTCTCTCTCCCCTTTTTCTGCATTATGGTGAAGGCTACTTCTGCCTTCCCTTCCACGCTTTCCGTAAAGCTTTCCGTAAAGCGTGGATGGAGGATAGAAGTTTCTAGAAACAGAGTGTATTTTTATGTCATTTTTAGCATTCATGCCATCGTGCCCCACTGAACAGCAATAAGCAATGACAGAAAGGCTCTGGCTCACCTGCAGAGGTGCGTTCGTGACTGATGCTGGGGGAGCATGTTCTGCGGGACTGGGGTGCAAAGAAGAGTTTCCTTACAGCTTCTAGGGTACTCCTGTTGGGTGAGATGAAACGGCAATTTTCTAAGGCCACCTTTTGATGATTTTCATAACTTTCAAGCCAGAATAACCCCGTTGCCCTGTTTTTAAGAATGGGAGCAGTAGCTTCTCAGTGAGATATTTTTAAGAATTTAACTTGAGCAAAATTTTTTCTAAACTCATATGGTCAGAAGTATCTCAGCTGCTCTTCTCAAAAAGTTTGAGAACTCTGAACAACTTGGGCATTTTCACAGTTTGTTTGTAACTCAGATTATTTCACATTTTTTATTTGAACAAAATTAGTTGAATGATTAAATTAGATCAAAGATCTAGGCTGTCTGTGGCAGTAGCTGGGACTGAAGAGATGCAGGCAATTGCAGTTTAAGGTGCCTTTGCTGTTGGTAGGAGAGGTTGTTTTACCAGGAACCCCTTGGTAGGATATCACGGATGACGGCACGACTCAGTGCTGTGCAGAGGGTCTTTGCCACTCGTGTGGAGCTGCTTTCAAGGACAGTCTACAGGGTCTGTAATTCAGGTGTGGATGGTGCTAACTACTCACAGGAAACTTGAATCCAGAGATACTGCTGAACAAGTGCTTTGGCGGATATGGCAGGAGGAGGAACTTGGCCAGGAAGAGCAAAAGTTTTCGGATTATTTTTAACAGGAGCTACTAGGGCTTTTGATACAAAAACTTGTTATGGCAGTGAGCCAAGAGGCTGAGATCCTAACACAAAAGCAATTAATTAGGATTGTTTTGGGAAAAGATTACATAGGTGCTTTGGAAAGGGCTCTTGGTCAGAAGATGACCTGAGAAATCAACTGATGTGCTCAGCTGCATATCCCAATAAGTAATCCCAACAACAGAGGAGATGTTGCTTTAGGCATGATGTATACCACGTATACTCCATGAGATACCAGGAGGAAACTGCACCAGGTACTTCCACACCATTGAGAGTAAACTGACCTTGTGACGGGAAGCATTTGTAGTTCAAGAGAGGGTTCAGTGGATGGATTCTCTCCTTACAAATGAGAGGATAAGTGTTACTAAATACTGCCATTTCTTGGTGGAATTGGATTGGAGAGACTGTGATAGTGCCTAAAATGGCAAAGAAGCAACTAAGCTGCTTCCAGGTGCTGTGATATATGCTGGACTTCAATATAGTGAATACATTCATTATGAGGTGATATTGCAGCTTCCAGTTTTTCGGTTTTTGATGCAGAAGGATAATCTTTTTGGTTTAATTCCTGCTAAAACTGTAGTACTCTTAAAATGGTGTTATCTTAGGGTTGTAGCAGTAGCTTTGTCTCCTGATATATTTCCTAATTTTTCCAGTTTAAAATGTCTTTTGTAATATTTAGTTAATTTTCAGTATTTTTGTCCTAATAAATATGTACTTGCAATCCGCTTGAAATGGTTTTGAAGGATTTAAAGTTCTCATTTTTCTTTAATCATCGTTAGTAGTTGGACAGAAGCATGCATTAACTTGATTTGATCAGATCTTTGCTCCTTAATGCAATGAAATCAAATGTCATGTAACATCAGCTTCTTTATATAGGGTGACTAATGATATAAGAGATTGTTTTTACCCAAACAGAATGTAAATTTTTTTATTGTTTTAGCTGCTGTTTTTCTATTGGAATTCTTCCTACAAAAATTATGTACATTGCTCATGTTTTAGAGGCCTCTTGATAGAGGCCATCTCCATAGTTTATTCTGTTGCTAATAATAAACTCTCTTTTCCTTCCCATCTGCACTATAAAAATGTTATTAATCTTCAGTATCACCATATTTCTCAAATCATGTTCACAATTAAAATACTATTGTAATGGTGACACCAAACAGTCTCTGTATTTTAGTGTCTGAGATAATACTAGTGCTATCCGTAAGATAATATTCCCCATGTTCTCTGTTGAATATAGCTGTGGAACCTTGTATGTTGTGTGGGGGAGACTATTTGTGCTTATGGATATTTTTAATGCTTATCTCTTTATTCTGCATTAGTACCACATCTTAGAGGTAATAGCTTCAGAAAGAATGCTCCTGCTCAGCTGACAATTCAGGAGGTACTGCTGGCCCTCAGAGAGAAGGTTAAATTAGGTCTTCTTCTTTTGGCTTTATTTGCATTTTTATTTTCTGTGGTGCAGGAGATGAGATGGGTATTTTGCTCCTGTGGCAGGCAACCCATTAAATGCACCTGATCCGATTGAAGTAGATGTTCCAAAGAAGAACCAGTTTCTGTCCAGTTAATTACAGCTTTGTAATGTGTCATTTATTTAAGTGTCTTACTGCAGCTTCTCGTTTTCTACAGAGCTCAGAGGTTACCTCTTAATTTGTCTATTTATATTAACTGTGGGTGTGGCACATTGCAACAGAGGGAAATCAGTATTCTTTGTTTTTCTTAATGTTAAAAATGCTGCATTAATAACCTCATACTTTAACAGTATTATTTGGCTATGAACCGATTTTATAGAGGATTAAACTGCACTCTTGCTGAGAATAAATGGATTTTAAGCTTCAGCAATTAATATAAAATTAATGTAATTTGACAGACCCTAACATGGGTTTCAAACAGACCCAAATCAAGTACCTCTGATCATTGTGGTGGTTTCTTTGTGGCATTGAAACTATTGTTCCTTCATAATCACATCTTGTTAAGGACCATCAATAAGTTAACACTGATGATTTTATATCAAAATAAACTTTGAATATTTAATACTCCTGTGTCTCTCATATAGTGACAGGAGACCTGCAAAAATATTGGGTGAAAATTCTTCCGTATTAAACAACTGCCTGGAAATTATGACCTATTTTCAAATCCTTTTTAGACAAATGGTAAGGTGGGAAAAATGCAGTTGGAACTAGTGTAAGAAAATGGTTTATTACAGTCTGTCATTATGGTAGCTGTATAATGATAAGGCTTGAGGAAAAATTGGTAAATGAAAACTTCAGAGATTTGCTGAAATTCAGTGGATCCCAACTTGTCTGCTATTTGAAGTGATTATATCTTGCATTTGTTCCTGTAGACCTCTTTCCAGGAATGCTTCAAGAAGAATAATGGCTTGGGGATTATATCTACTGCGTGCAGAATCACACCAAGAAAATACACATTTTTTTTCTTAGAAATGTATGTTACCAAACGTGACAGTACTGTTTCTTATATAAAGCATTTGACTGTTGGAAATTATTTTTGTGTTGTTGATGTGGTTTGCACTTGATGACTTTTAGACTTGGTAATGTAGATTCATGTTGTCGGCTGTGACCTAGATTAAAGTACACCAGAACAATATCGCTTTCATTGCAGGCTGCTGTAGCCAGAGGATACTGCATTGGGAGCATTGCATTTGGTAGCCAAAAGTTCATTAGTTCTCTCCTTTCTCTCACACTGAGTGTGAAGATTTTTATTTCTTACACCCCTGAGGCATAGTCCCGAAAGGTTTTCTCCTCAGAGTTAGCAAGAGGAGCTCAGTTTATCTTGTGAATTAGTGGATGAAATGTCAGAATGGGAGCTAGTCTCAGATACACTGCTCATTTGGGAAAGGAGAGCTGGGCTCAGACTGCATACTGATATACAAATAGGTAATGTTTTTAAAATAAGCACAAGAGTATGTGACTCAAAGTGCACATGCAATAAGTAACTCGGGGTCTTTTGTCTGATTTGCCCCTCTAAATTCATTCTTATTAGACTAGCTGAAATTTTATAATGAACAAAATGAAGTATGCAAATTTTGTAACTTCAATTTATGTTGAAGATTTGCGCATGTGTACATAAATAAAAGTTACAAAATCTGCATACAGATAGACAAATGCTGTCTCAGTATCTGCAGACCTGTGTCTGGATATTTTGGGATTATGTTGGATCATAAAACTAAATTGAGTTTTCATGCAACTCCATATATTTCTGTGGTGGTGCTCAGGGATAATATAGCTTATAAGTCCATCTCCATTTTATAAGTGGGGGAAGGCAAGAAAGGAGGCCAAAATCTGCTTTCTTTGATACTTTGCAATTCCGTAAATTTTGTCTATTTTTAGTTAATATTCATGTCATTGCAGTGCCACCTCTGAAGACTGATTGATATTGGTGGCTTCTTGTAGAAAACCATAATTCCTCTTGTCCTTTATTATTACTACCTGTGAAGTTGTAACTGAGGAAAAAAAACCCCAAATCCAACAAATTATGTGATAGGAATGCATTTATATACTTGGACAAAAGACAGAATGGTGTTTTACATAATCAGTGTACATGATTAATTTTTTTTTGTTGTCCGACTACACTCCCTGAACCTTATCTTCTTGGCTTATTTAGGCTAGTGTTTAGAATATATTTTATTTTTCTAAAAACCTTGCTGGCCACAATAGAACACGCTGTACAGATGTTTACACATATGTAAACGACACTTGTCAGGGTGGTCATGGGCTCTCCGTGGAGGCTAGCAAGACAATCATCTGAATATTGTCTTCCTCTCTGCTGCTCAGGTGTCCTGCAGGTAAGAGATACAAGGAAAGTTGTGGAGTTCTTTGATTAGTGTAAGACTAGGTCATCAGTGACCTCCTTGCAGGCTAGGACTTTAATGTTTAAGAACAAATTTACTTCCCCATATCACTTCAGTAGGAGCCAGTGTCCTGTTACACAGAACCCCACAGAATTTCTGATTAGGGTTCCCAAAGATTAAGTAAGTTCACCTAAAAGATTCTTCTGCATTTCCTGCTATTACATCTGTGTTGCTTAATTAATACTAGGTGGTGTCTTCTTGATAAATTCTGTGTATAGCAGCAGCCTGCAGTAGTCTTGTAAAGACCAGGTTATTATAAGGTTGGTGAAGTTTGGCTTCCTTCCTCATGTAACTAGCATAATTTGGCTTAATATGTTTTTGTGCTAGACCTCTGCTCCCCAGAGGTCTTTGTGAGCTGCTGAACCAGAAATCGCCACTCTCTTTTGGGCAATAATCACTTATGACTTCATGCATTGAGAGACATGCATCAAAGTGTATTGACCTGAGTAGTTTATGTTGACTGAAGAATAACCTACTTCAATATTTACTTGAAGCAAAAGTAAATCGTGTTGCTCAGTAAAACATAAAGGCAAGACAGTGAATGCAAAGTTCCCCACCACTTTTGCCAAAAGCTTAATTTTTGGCAAATCTAGCTCTGAATCTGGGCATTATAAACAAGAATTTTCATAAACCATATCCCAGATCTGACTCGCTGGGAACTGTAAATTTCTCATAGGTAGATTCTGAGTTTGGGAACAGCTATTTCGATCTGCTATTACTGCCATGTTAGAGCTGTCTGAAAGACTGTTGTGGCCAGCTGGTACATTTTACTTGGAGTTTGTTAATGAACTCCTGAAACCTTAGTGAACCACCCAGGAACTTGAATGTATATGTGTGATCAGACTAGATATAGCATGGGTTCAGGGAAACCTACTATTGTCTTCGGAGAAGCTAAACGAGATGAAGTCGTGTGCACATCTGATCTCATTAGCTAATGCTGTTCCTGATCTCAATATTGTTGACCTCTGAGGAGGTCTAAAAAAATAGAAGTGCATTGTCATGTGAATTCGCAAGCCACGCTTACTCTAGAATTTTACTTTCTTGGTAATATTCCTAATTATTACTATAAATGGAAAAGAATATCTGTTAAAACAGAGCAAATGGCTTAACATTTTAGAGCATATCAACAGCTGGGGGGTACAGTTGTAGAGGTAGCTGTTTTGCAACAGTGTAATAGGTTTTGTTTTTTTTTTTTTAATGTCAGTGAGTATTTGTTTTGAAGAGGGAAATAGCTAGAACAGTATTCTAGTTTTTTTCCTTAAGTGTGATATTTCATGCTATAATGTTTTATACTCCAGATATATTAAGTAGTTTACTGAAGGATTTGATTGTGCAGATCTACAAGGTTTTTTTTAAGAAATAAATTACTAGTTTAGTAACTGTACAATTGAATGTATAGGTGAGGTAAGGGAAGGAAAGTAAGAAAAATACAATTTTCATTGCCCTAGTGAAATTTTTGCTTTGAGATCTCTACAAATGTATCTTAAAAGAAGAATCCAAAGGAACTGTGTCTAAAGCATATCCTACTGTAATAGATGGTCTTAACTTTTATTTCCTGATTCCCTTTACCTGCTTAGGTTTATTGCTCACCCTCTTTTATTTAATTTTTCTTTTCTGAATAAATTCAAAATATTAATCTAATGTTTAAGTTAATGGTTCTCTTTGAGGAGGAAGATACAGGTTTTGTGTTTGGGCTTCTTTTTGTTTTGCTTGCTTGTTTTACAGATCAGTGATTTTATATTCCCTATATTTTGTGAATATTTTCATAGAGAGTGCTTTGACAAGTAGCAATAGATAAATTATATTATTTGTAAGAGAAACAGTGCAGCCCTGAAAAGTTTCTTTAGCAATCATTTCTTGTCTGGAGGAGGAAAGAATGATATGACAATTTATAAGGTGTATGGTCTCCTCTTTGTCGCTATGGTTAATTCTAATTATCAGATGTTTCTTACAGGTATCATATGGGTCTGTAATAATTAGCATTTTACTCAGATGCCCTTAAAAATATTAATAGTTTATGGATACACTGCTGCACTGTATAAAACCACTTCAGGGTCTTGGATCTGTGTTTGTTTTGGAGGTACCAAAGAGATACCGAGAAACAATTATAACACGGATAAATGAAGTTGTGAGGTCAAATGTGCCCGCCTTATATATGGCGAAAAAACATTTTATGGGATGCTGGAGTGCATTTCTAATTTTTTTTATTATTATAGAGTTCATCATGCCAATAACTACTTTTAATTGTCTGAACCATGCACCTGCTAATAACACAAATTCTGCTAGATATTACATCTATAGTCTTGCATAGCTAAATTTCCTTTTTGCCCATGACAATAATATGCAATATCTTCATTAAATGTACTGACAGCTCCTTAAAGAGAAAATGATTAATTAATCATGCCGTAGACTTGCAAGAAGGAGTAGCATAGGTAAAAAAATGCTGTTAGATCAAAATCCTTTGGGGAAGGACGATGAAAGAAATTGCATTGGTTGGTGAAGAGAGACCTACCTGGGTACTCCAGAGACAGGATTCAGTGTGGATAGAGATTCCTGTAGTGTTATGAGCGAAGATAAAACTCACTCACAGAAATTCACAGGTGGAGGTTGGGGAACAAATTCTGTTATCAATGTGACAGCCTTAAATGCTTTGCTCTATAGTTGGCAAGTTGTGATTACTAGAGAAATTAATTTTATTTAAAAAAAAAAAGTTGTAAAAACCACCTTGAATTGAGTGTTCACAAGCTGATTCATTTTGACTTAAATAGGAGTGTATGAAAGTGTATTAGTAATATGTTTCAGGTCTTCAGTTTCAAGATAGAACATTTAGAAGAACAGGGGAAAGCCCATAGGGAAGTTGCGGGACAGAGAAATTCAGGATTTGTTATGTGGGAGAGGAACACTACTACTTCTATTGTGGAAAAAGTTATCTGACACTAGTGCACAAGAAAAAACTTGCAAGAGGTGTTTCCTGATTTAACTGGGTGAAATGGTCATTCTCCAGAAATCGTTTAGAATTAGGGAGTCTGTCTATTCCATTTCTTCTCAGCTAATCAGCAAAGAAAACCATTAAAGGATAGAATGAAAGCTGCTAAAAGCAAGGGTTAGTTAGATATCATAGGAGCTGTTTTAACAAACAGCTCTTCAGCCACAGGAACAGAAAAAAAAAAGGGAATGAGAAATACTGAGGGAGGACTAAATAGAAGATTATATAGATTTAGGTGTAGACTGAACATATTAATATGCTCTTTCTTTTATCAGTAAGGATGATGATACAGCTGACTGTGAGAGCGAAGATGAGGCATAACAGGGACAAAAACGTTAGTGACTACAAGATGTATGCCAATGTCTATTAGTTGGAGTGATGTCTTACAGGAGTTACAGAATGGCTGCAGATACTTTTCCTCTTTACTTAAATAATATGAGCAACTGCAAGACCTTTATTTTGTCTTAACAGTCTCTAAATACTTAGATAAAAATGTTGCTGGAGAGAACAATTAGAAATGTGGAGGTACATAAAAAGTTGCATAGAATTTTACATGGACTTGACAGAGGCAGATGTTGTCAAACAAATTCCACCTTCAAAAAATAATTAGTAAATAGTGTTTAATGCAAGAAAACATGGCAGATATAATCAATATGAACTTTAATAAAGCACTTCTTATAGTGCCACATGAGAAATTTATTGAAACGTGAATAGTGAGGAACTGTGAGATGGACAAGATACTGGGCAAAGGAGAGACTACTAACTTTGGTTTTCCTCTCCCACATAACAAATCCTGAATTTCTCTGTCCAGCAGAGAAATTCCCTTTGTGCTTTTCCCAGTTCTTCTAAATTTTCCGTTTTGAAACTGAAGACCTGAAACACATCACTAATACACTTTCAATTTTGCTTCTGTTTAAGTCAAAATGAATCAGCTTGTGAACACTCAATTCAAGGTGGTTTTTACAACTTTTTTTTTGTAATAAAATTAATGCCTGACCAACCTAGTGGCCTTCTGTGATGGAGTAACTACGTCAGTGGGCATGGGAAGAGCTAAGGATGTCATCTATCTGGACTTCTGTAAGGCCTTTGACTCAGGCCCCGATAACATCCTTCTCTCTAAGTTGGAGAGAAATAGATATGATGGGTGGACTGTTCGGTGGAAGAGGAATGTGCTGGATGGTCATATCCAGCGGGTAGTGGTCAACAACTCAATGTCCAGATGGGGATCAGGGAGGAATGGTGTCCCTCAAGGGTCTGTATTCAGACCAGTACGGTTTAATATCCTCATCAGTGACGTACACAGTGGGATCGAGTGCAGTAAGTTTGCAGATGACACCAAGCTGAGTGGTGCAGTCGACACACCTGAGGGACAGGATGCCATCCAGAGGGATCTAGTCAAGCTCAAAAAGTGGGCCCATGTGAACCTCATGAGGTTCAACAAGGCCAAGTGCAAGGTCCTGCACCTGCGTCAGGGCAACCCTTGCTATCAATAGAGGCTGGGGGATGAAGGGGTTGAGAGCAGCCCTGCCAAGAAGGACTTGGGAGTACTGGTGGATGAAAAGCTGGACATGAATTGGCAATGTGCGTTGGCAGCCCAGAAAGCCAATCATATCCTGGGCTGCATCAAAAAGCATGGCCAGCAGGTCAAGGGAGGCGATTCTGCCCCTCTACTCCGCCCTGGTGAGACCCCACCTGGAGTCCTGCGTCCAGCTCTGGAGCCCTCAGCACAAGAAAGACATGGACCTGTTGGAGCAGGTCCATCATCAAAAATGATCAGGGGGATGGAATACTTCTCCTGTGAGGAAAGGCTGAGAGAGTTGTTGGGGTTGTTCAGACGGGAGAAGAGAAGGCTCCAGGGAGACCTTATTGCAGCCTTTCAGTACTTAAGGGGGACTTAGTAGAAAGATAGCAGCAAACTTTTTAGCAGGGCCTGTTGTGACAGGGGGAATGGTTTTAAACTAAAAGAGGATAGATTTAGGCTAGATATAAGGAAGACATTTTTTACAATGAGGGAGGTGAAACACTGGCACAGGTTGCCCAGAGATGTGGTAGATGCCGCATCCCTGGAAACATTCAAGGCCAGGTTGGACGGGGCTCTGAGCAACCTGATCTAGTTGAAGATGTCCCTGCCCATGGCACAGGGGGCTGGACTAGATGACCTTTAAAGGTCTCTTCCAACCCACACTATTCTATGATTCTATGAAAGGAGCAGTATTGGCTAGGGGGAAATTTGCATTCCTCAAAGATAAGTCTTCAGATCTGTTGTGCCTTAGGATTTCATTGCTGACCCTAGCATAAAGTGTAGGAGTATGCTAAGGAATGAGTCAATGTTTTGGAGATATCTACAGTTTGGAGGAGGAATGGATTTGCAGAAATGGGAAGAAGTTTAGCTTTACAAAGTGCAAGACATCAGTGTCCAGGCATGCAAGTGCTTGGGGACTATTTCATATAATTTCTGTTTACAGTTGGGAATTGATTGTTTGAGAGAGAAATTTGAGTAACTAGCTGAGTGCAGAATGACTACGAAGGTTCATAGTCATGGTTCGAATGTAGATGAAGGCCCCTTGTAACACAAGAACGTGCAAGGACAGAGATTTCCTTAGATGTAGGCCAAATACGGTGTTTGCCTGAGAAGCCAGCATGCAGAGGTGGTGGCTGTTGATATACCTGCACTGAAGGTTGGCCATTACCATAGCTCTGCTTGCCCCATATGCATATGGGTTACCTGTCCCAGAGCTGCCTGTTCTCAGAGCAGCAGCCCAGAAGGGACAGGGGGTGAGGCTGGGATGCAGTTTCAGACTGGGGCAAGTAGGTGCTGCTGCAGGGAGGGAGGACGCTTTCGGAGGAAGGTGGGGTTTACGCCCGAGGGGGCTGGGATGAGGGGGGTGGGTAGGCTCCAGTGCCACCTGTGAAGACAAACCTTCTGCCACCTCCGTCCCCAAAGCTTGTGCTCAGTTCTTTCTTCTTCCCAAGGAAATTCCTACATTTGATACTGCTTCCCCCAGAGATTGCCAAACCCTGCAGCTTTCCCGTAGTCTTGCTCATCCTCTTCACTCCCCTGAAATCCTACAATCCTTTTCACCCCCCACGGCTTGCGCTGGTGAAATCTCCATGAGCCCTGCTACATCCTTGTGGCTGCAAAGCTGAGTTTTACCTACACAGTGAGAATGCTTTGTTTGACACGGAAGGGGGAAAACCATGAATTTTATTGCAAAAAGTTGGTGGTTAGACTTTATCTAAAATACTGTGTAAAAATCTGATTACGCATTTGAAAAAGAAGGCTCACGTTTGGAGAAAGGTCACATAAGAGGTTGAGAGAGATAATATTTTGTTCGGCTGAAAAAGTCGAGCTGTTTTTAAGGCTGGAAGGTGACAAAATGGCTCTCTATATTTGTGTGTGAACTGAACACCAGGGAGGGAACAACTATTTGAGTCAAAGGGTAGTGTTGGTGTACACACAGATGACCCACCCATGGATAGTTACCAGCTGGAAACCAGAGAAAAGTTTATTACTTCCAGTAACGGGAGGTTTTAGAGCAACAGTCCAAGAATGGTTTTCAGATTAAATTGGCTAAATTTATTGAAGGGTTTATATGATGTGGTTATGTGTGATAATGAGGGAGAAATCTTTGTGAACCTGGAGGCCTCTTCCAATCCAATAACAAAGGCTTTTTATAATACGTTCATACAGCAGATATTAATGATTTTGCAAAGTTAGTTCTCAGTCTCAAGAGTATCCTTAAGAGTGGAATTTATTTTCTTTTTTTTGTATAACAAAGCTTTTTCAGAAATGTCATGTGGTTTCCCAGGTTTTTCTTTACTTTCTGAGTTGCCCTTTTGCAGTTTTTCAGAATACACTCACTGTACCATTGTGATTAACTTAAGAAAATTGATCTTCCAGGTGTCCATGATGAAATATATTATGAAAGATTAACATGCTTGAATTGCTGTGACGGGGGC
Source organism: Pelecanoides urinatrix (assembly GCA_013400755.1). Taxonomy (NCBI): domain Eukaryota; kingdom Metazoa; phylum Chordata; class Aves; order Procellariiformes; family Procellariidae; genus Pelecanoides; species Pelecanoides urinatrix. The sequence continues at coordinate 36,630 of VZTQ01001659.1, read as the reverse complement.
AGAAAGGAAGGAAGGTAATGCTGTAGAGGAAGCACAACAAACTGAGAGAAGGAAGAATGACAGGAAGGTCAGTGAAATAGAGAAATCTGATCTGTTGTAGGGAAGCACCTGGACTTCAGTGCTTATGTGAACCAAGCTTCTGTAGGTACTGTACTTCGACGATAAAAGCACACAGACTTCGTGTATGTCCCACCCTCAATTTGAGGATTAAATGTGGTAAATTTTTGGCTACTGTGATTTCAGTGGGAGTCTTCCTTTTGTTTTTCAGTGGAATCTCTTTTTGGGACTGTGATGTGAGAAACCATCTCATTTTAAAGCATACACAGGAGACTAATTTAAACCAATTTAGTTTAGTGTTCATAGGTATGTTTCAGATCTGTATGTAAAGTTTGTCACTGTAGCATCTGTTTTTAAACCCTGAATTCTGTTACATTTCATTGTAAATTCACGAACTCAGAAATATTTTATGCAACATTTTATCCCTCAGTGAACATTTCTAAACAAGTTACAGACCATTTTTAACCAAGTTACATGAATTGCAGGATCTGCAGTGAGATACCAACAGTTTAATTAAGTGATGCCAGTAGCTATTATATACTTGATCTGGGTTTCTGAGTACTAAACTATGATACTCATACAGTAAATGTATAATTTATAAATAAATGTATAAATACAGTAGACTTCTAGAAGCATACTAACTTTAATTAGTTAATCAAAAGAGAATTTTTCTCTTTGGTATTTGTATGGATTAATTTGCTATTGAATTTATTAATCCAAACTCTTTATTATTGAATGTTTTCCATTTCTAAGGGCCAAATGTTGCAGTCTTTAGGGAAAAGACTGGGAGTCTCTTCACTGGGAGTTTTGTTTGGATAAATGCTATAGGATTGGGCCCTAAAAGCCATTGAATTTATACCTGTATCAAGCTTTAACAAATATTTCTGTGTTCCAGAAAAACACAGAAAAAGCTGCCTCTCTACAGTTTGAATTAGTCCCTTTCCAGACTACAGTGCTTGTCTATTAAAATATTTTTCATTATGAACATTTCTCTCTATTTAGTTCAGTTTTAATTTAACATTGTAGTGCAATGTATGAATAAGTTTCACTTAGTCCTAGTGTTCTGGCTCCAGTAGTTGGCCATGGTGAATACCTGTGGAAGCATATAAGAACAGGTGAAGTTTATAGTGATGCTTTCTGTGATATACCTTCAAGCTTCCTGACTCGGGAAAGCGTCTGGGAGAAAGGCATCATGAGATCTGAAGATTTGCTTGACAGAAGATTTTGTGTTGTAAATTTTCTTTAAGGTTGTTTCAAATTTGTTAATAATATCCATGGCACTAAAAATACCCAGAAGCAACAGTTAGTCCTACCTGTGAGTTCTTTAACATTTACATCATATAGAACAATTCATGCATATATTCTGTGGGCCATCATAATCTCTACAGCAGTTTTCCAGATGCGGGGTGAAAACAGTTTCACAGTTTTTCTTCAGGAAAATAAACCCAAAAAAGATTACTTTAAAAGCAAGAGCTTAAAACCTCTCCAGATTGTATTCCATCTTTAGAGATTCTCTCCTGCTTAGGAGCTGCAGTGTGGCATTGTATCATTGCACCTCTAGTTACAGATAGGCTTTATGAGCCATGCACACAGCTTGATAAATAATGCTTCTCTTCTTGAGGAGGTATGGGCAAGAGTACCTTAGTTCCATCATGCACCTAGAGCTGACCAGCACAGTCCCATACCCCTCCAAGGGTATAATCCAGAGGCAGGTTATTACAGAAATGCATTACTGATGGGGTTTTTTTTTTCTCCTAAGAAGCAATTTTTCACTTGCTTTCTTAATAAGAAAGAAGGGTGTTGTGTGCAGGGGCTTAAGAAGTACTCACAATTTAAGATGCTGGCTTTTTGGCGGCTGGCTTTTCAGATCAGATCAGTCACCTGCAAAATCTTAGTTGCTTCATCTGTGAAACTGAACATATGATATAAACCTGTTATTGTAAGCTTTCTTGCTCCTTACTTTTGAACAGTTTCATTTTTATCATCATCATCACCACTTGCCTCATTCAAATCAAGATGCTGCTTGTCACTTTTAGGGTAAAGGATGGAAAAGTGGGTAATGGTCATCAGGCATTCAGTCTTTTAGAGGGAGGCGCTGAGATCTTGTGGAATGGAGATCTGTTCTGAAAAGCTACCATTTTCTTCATTTGACAGTCCTAATGTACTTTCTCTTGCCACATCCCCTGTGCCATATATATTTCCCTATGCATTTAAACTGTGTGCTTTGCTTAAAGTCTGCACACATCTTGCCTCTATTACATTGATCCTGATGGGAAAAACTGCTTTGCTGTCCTTCAAATCACCGGCCATTGCACTTGTCACTTGCATTCCTTGATGAATAGATGAATATGGCTCAAGTTGTGTGGGATGTAATCTGCTTCTGTATGGAGTGTAGTCCAGTCCACTGACCCAAGCAGACTTTTAAGAGAGAAGTATTTGAGGTAGTTGAATGCAATGAAATAAAAAAACAGATATGCAAGATGCAATCCTCTTTCTACTTCTCTTTCTTTTTCCAAGCATTTAGAGCATAAACTATGTATTTCCTTCATGACAGTATCAGTTTCAGTAACTTACTGAAAAATACAAATAAAATGGCCGTTCCCTTGGGAGCCATTAGCTTCATGCAAATTCACGAAGCTGTGAAAATAAGAACATACTGTTAAAACTTGTACATGAAATACATCAAACTAAAACATATATGCCTCCAAGATTCAAAACATATTCCAATGAAGTATATGATTTGAGGGGCAGCAGTATTTTGGATTCATATCTTACATATGTGTTAGTAATACTTATGCTGTCATGTTCCTACTCATAACTTAATAATTGACTCCTTTGGCATCAAAGAAATGTAAGAAATCTTTAGTCATTTCCATCCAGTATGGGGCTCAATGTCTGGCTACAGTGGAGAGAGGCACGTTGTATGTTGTGCGTTCGGCTGACCTTGGGAGTGGTGTTAAACCCGAAGACTGTTCTGAGAAACCAGTAAGAGTCCCCAAAGGGCTGAAACAGTCACTCTTTTCATGTGCTTCTTAAATATCCTTTCCAAACCTGTGCTAAATGTGGCTTCTTTCTTTGGAGAACTCTTCTAACACATTTGATGGCACAAGGTTTGGACACCTTGCCAATAATGACGGTTATTAACAATCTCTCACTTAAAAAGCTCATATCCAGAGTTCCTATTGTTTTGTGTATGTATTCGTACAGGGATTTTATCTGTATATAAACATATAAAGTGTGCAAGTATCCTATTAACATAGGATATAAATCTTCAGTAGTTTCTATTCTGTGAAGTTTAGAGGTTAGACAGGTCTAACTTAACAATACCGCTAGGACTTTTTAAAAGCAGTCCTGAATATATGAATTATGTCGGATTATATGACTACATTAATCTTCCTATGGAATCATAACATTTTCACTTTATCTTGACGATTTACATTCTTAACTTTCTTTACTTTAGAGTAGCCTGCAGGGGTTTATATTTTCATGTCTCTTGTTTGTTCCAGAAGAATCTGGCCTGCATGGCATGTGCTCAGCAAGCTTGAAGTGTGATTTACAGATACTTTTCTTGATCCACAGGCAGCAAACGTATAGATCTCATGTATATACTCGCTTGAGTATAAAAAATACGTTGGAGACCTCCTTTTGCTTCAGGTTTGTATGCCCTACTGAACATTTCTCTTTGCTTGCGTGGTTAAAGTAATGCCTGTTTTTTCTTCTCATTTTCATGTGTTTTAGTTACCAGTCTAATTTTAAGCACTACCACTGAGGTGCTTAATTGCTTGACTTTCTTAGAATTACCCGTAAATGCAGTAGTCAGTACTGTAGCCTTCCATTTTAACAGAAGTTACTGTTGCCCACTGATGAAGCAAAAACGCTGATGCTCCCATACTACTGTTGTCTTTAGTGGCTGTGAGCTCTCTTTCTGCCTCAGGGTTCTTATTTGCTCATTTTTGACACCTCAGTGAACAGCAGAAGTCAGTCAGAATAAGCCGTTTGGATAATATAAAATATAAGAAGCAAGCTCATTTAAATTGATATTTTGCATTGTATGTTTTAATTTTCTGCTTAAAATAGTCTTCTGCTTAAAAGCAGCTGGAGGGAATCAGATTAGAAAAGGAAAAAAAAAAATCTCTGAGCTGAGACCAAAGGCAGAAAATTTTCTGTTGGAAAGGAACATTTTTCCGCAGCTGTGAGACTGTGAACCAGTGCAGCGAAATAACTGTCCTGACAGAATATGAACTTGAAAAGGTTTTGGTGCGTGATGCATCCTTCTGACTCATGTTAGCCCAGTGCACACCGCTACTGCTGACGTGATGCGAAAGCGTTTCTCATCTTCTTGCCTGCCTGCTGAATGTTTCTGGAGAGTAGTTAAGTGCTTTTAACTCATTCTGTTCCAGAATCGAGTTCCCATCTGAGTGTGCATGTTTAATAAATAATATACTCTGCATATCCTGAAAGCACGTGCTGTAATGCTAAGTGAAACTCCATAAGGGCTGCAATAATTTTGTATGCAAAATATATTGAAATCAGTAGGAAGAGGGTGTGGCCTGATGAGTTGAGTCATTAGTGATCTTAGGCATTAAGTACTTAAACTGAGATTTTTCTGTCTTGCCCATTAAAATTAATAGAAGCTAGATATCCAGATCCCTTACGTGACTTTAAAAAACTGTTTTCAGTGTCTCTTAGGAAAAAGAAAAGTTTGTTGTCAAGTGAAGCCACTATTACTTTAGTGTTTCTATTTTGTACTGATTGTGAGATGTAAGCTAATATGAGCGGTAAAGGGTTGCTGATATACACAGGTTTATTTCTGATGTTCAGTATTTTACTAAAGTTTGTGTAAAGCTTTAAAAGGCAGTTGCAGAGCAAGAAGGCTCCCATTGATTTTCTTTTTGTCAGGTTGATTAAATGTGAAATGTCCAAATTGTTACAATTTAAAGCATGAAAGGCATTTCAATATACTATAAATTGTGTTCTCCTCCTTATAAATATGCATTATATTTTTATGGCTTTGTAAATAAAAATGTTAATCCTACAGAAAACAATGACTTCTAAACGAGATTGGTATCTAAATATTATCCTCTAAGTAGTATTTTTTCCCAGTTAGCCTGGGTTTTGGCTATATGAATGGTATCTCAGTAAGTCCTGGAGCATCTAGCATTTAAAGTGAGAAGCAACTTAGCTGAAGCATTTTATTTCCATTGTGAAATTCTACTATTGTGTTGATTGTGTAGGTTTTCTAAACCGAAATACATGACAAATGATAAAGACAAATAGTGGTTCAGATCATCTTTGAAAACAGACTGTTCTGTTAGCAGTCTGAAATACAATGTTTTTGGGAGGCCTGTCCAATAGACTGAGAGCTTTTATTTCCTACTGATGTTAGTGAGAAATGAGAATTTTCGGGACCTGCCATGAGGTGCTCAGCACAATGTCACATCCCAAATGAACAGGGACCTACTCAATCAGTAGATCTGAGACCTTCATAACCAAAAGAGTCTATGCTAATCTATAGATGCATGGGCTCAAATTAATTCTTTGCATATTTGTTTTAAATCAAAGGTCAAATGATTCTGGCCACTGCTTTCACAAACATGTTTGTTTCTTTCTTTGTTTGTTTGTTTGTTTTTCAAACCAGGATGTATTAACCATAACATAATAAAATTTTAAAGTAATTTGTTTTAAAATACTTTTGTTATTCTGAGGAATTTTTAAAGAAGTAGTTTGCTCAGCAACATCTGGAAAAGTTCTTCTGCTAATTTCTCCCTAACGCATACTATAGCAATAAGATGAATTGTAGAATTATGGTGAAGGGGAGGGGGGGAAAGCCAAGCCAAACAATAAAAATGTTTACTTTTCACTCTTCTTTTTAGCCTCAGAAGCGCATGGGTTTACAAAAAAAAAAGTAGTTGTTTGCTCTTTTTCATGTCTCCTGCATGTCATTGCCATGTAATTTTTATTTACCCATTATTAAAGTTAGAGGACAAAAAATTGTATCAGGTCTTGATTTCAAGCATGTTTTGATTTGTTGACCAATTAATTGGTTTCTAATTGAGTTGAGAACGAGCAAAGGAAAATGAGGGAATCTTAACTTTAAGCTGGAGAGTTCAGAGTTCATAGCTGAAGGCTGATAGATGAGAATCCTCCCTCTGTGGGTAGGGGTAAAAGGGAAGTGTAACCCAAACTGACAAATTGGTTACATAGATACTTCAAATTAAAAAAATCAATGTGAAGATCAGGATCTAGCTATAATGTATTTCTAGGGTATGCTAGACCCTGCAGCAAAACACAGGGTCCATTAATTTGGATTAATAAGAGCCGAACCTGAGCTTTCTGTACTGTTTCTGTCTCCCTTGAGCCTGGGCTTTTATCAAAGATTCCATTTATTATGTCAAATGGAACTTTTTGAATTCCATGCTCTGTCTGGCAAAATGTACCTTAAGCTGTGTTCAAAATAACAGAAAAGCCGTGACAAATAGCAAACAATCCTTGAGCACTGAAGTCCTGACATGTAGCAAAACTGTTTTGCCAAATGCATCTTCCAACCCACCACCTTCTAACAGGTGTGCTAATGCTGCACAGTCTTGTATGTTTTTGTATTCTAGTGCAGATTATGAGTAGTATATCTGTCTTTACCATGAAGTGATAGAGACTATGTTAATGTGCTATGAAAATGTAAAATAATTTGGTTGAATAACCAAACATGAATTTAATTCAGAAACCCTTAGGGGTATATTCTTGTTTCAGTGAGAGGCGGTTTATCCTTAATGAGAGGCTTATGCATAGCTGTCTGTGCAATGAGATGAGAATGCACTCAAAACTTCTTAAACACAACAGTTACAAATAATCTATTTAAAGGTTTTGTAGTCAAAAGAGCTGGAATTTTAAAAGTAACTAGTTAGCCCTTATTTGCATAAGAAAATTAGCTGAAATTCAAGTCTCGGAGGAAACTTCAAAGGGCTTTGTCACCTCTATTACATGCTATCTGATCAAATTGTACATGAAGGCAAATAGCCTGATCTTTTTTTCTGTTTAAATCTTGCAAAGCACATTTTATAAAACTTTTTTTTAAGAATCTTGTTAGTAAAGAAAACTGTTTCAAGTGGCATTCTTTTTCCTGAAATTGATCGTGATTACATTGCAAACAGATCTTTACCAGGTGTTGACCATTGTTCTTTTAAATACAAATTGCTAGTTCTGTCTTATTTTATTTAGACTCTTTCTTCCTCTTAGTGAGTCTATTCGTTCTCAAATAACTTAATTTTTATTTCACGAAGTTTCATACATAAAACCCAATGTGTCTGACTTGTATTACAATAAAGTACATTTTGAAATTATTTTACAGGTTATGAAAACATCAGGTTTGTAAGAGAGCATGATCCTTTTGACAGGTGCAAACTCTAGAAAGAAACTTGTGGTCCCACTTGTTCTAGATGGGCTAGATGTAATGATATTCCTTATCCACAGAAAGTCTTGGTGTATCTCTTATACCACAAGACAGATGTCAGTTGTGGCTGGGCAATTGTGCATTATATGGCAAAGGGTGTCAGTTCTTTTTTTTTGCTTTCAAGGACAGTTTATGCTAACTGAGCTGGCATTTTTACAATACCTTCTGATGCCTTGCTCAGAAAACAAACACATGCTTGAGTTCTCACTTACAGTTTCAGGTACAGATTTACTAGGGGAGTATTCTGGTTAACTTTATTGGGTTTTGGAATAGACTGGTAATGCTCCTTTCCTCTCAGAATACGTAAAGAATCAACAAAGAGGCATATGTACTTACTATCATGTGGTCCCTTCTTTGGCTCATACTTAATCAAATTCTTATCTGCCATATGGGGGAAATCCAAAGGAGCTCCACACCAAATTGCCCTGGATTTGCATAGCTGTAGCTCAGTCACAGTGTGCCTCTTTGATTCTCAGAAAGATACTGGGTTTTGGTTCTGTCTGGGTTCAAAGTGGAGTTTTAGAGCAGAAGGAAAAATGCTGGGTCAAGATCATAGTGGAGATAGTAGAGGAGAACAGGTTTACAAAATAAGAGCATGTGCCAAAAATAACTACTAGCAATACAGCAGAAAATGTATTTTGAAATGCTGTGTAGGAGCATCAGTACTTTAACAGCTGGTTATTGCTTGTGCCCACATGCAGTCTTTAAAATAACTGTGTGTGCTGAATTTTTTTACACATTAGGTTGACCAGGAGAGTGGTTTGATGACTTTGGCTGTTTGCAGTTTAAACCGGACTATGTAGGTCTCATGCTTTACATATTCAGCTACGTAAGATGATGTTGCATGAATTTTCAGGTAACAGTTTAATACATTATTGTTGCATGAAATGTACAGTGATAAAGATACAGATTTTAAACTTCTCTAAATTTTGTACTGTTTATTGATGAGTAATAGCTAAGTGGATGTAACTACTTTTACAAGTTTACCTGACAAGAGAAATTTATTTTTTCCTATCTTGAGATCATACGCTATTTCTCATCAGGTAAACTGATGATGATTTCTGAAGAACTAGGAAGAACGTTCAGCACTTTAGGAAATCCTCTAGGTTCATACAGGGAAAAATAGTGCTGACTTCAGATAATCCTTACTTCATTTATAAAAGGTTGTTGCTGAGAATAATATTCCCTTTTGAATGAAATTTAGGATAGTTTGTGAAGTTACACATTTTTTTCTGCTTATTTAGGCAGCACACACTCAATTTAAGTATGTGCTTAAATGCAGTCATGCAAATTAAAATATCATGTCTTTAACAGGAATTGACTTCTTTTGAACTTTTTTTGGGGGGAGGGGGGGGACAGGGAGGTGCTAGTATAAAAATAGCAGCAAAAAATTGAGAAGTGAAGTGAATCAGTTCTGGCTATAAAGTAGGCTCAAGGATTTGGGGTACTTGTTTGAAAGGTGCAAACGACAGTCCACAGAGAGCAAAATCCTCCATGCTGAGATTGCCTCTGAGCTGTTGGGGATGCTTCTGACAGCTTAACGTGTGCATGTTTTCATTAGTTCTTGAACTACAAAGCAGTAAGGCACATGGCTGTAGAGAGTAGAGCTTCGAAGAGCTTCAGCCCCAGGTCTAGACCCTCTGCACCAACACTGTAGAAAAGATTCATTTTAAATGCTGAAATGTATTGGAGCCCAGGTGGAAACCAGACCATGTGGGGCATCCCACTGACTTCAGTTTTGCTTCAAGGGAGAGCACTTACAAGTTCATGGAAGCGACCTGAGTTGCCATATCTGAAATCATTCCTGTGCTGTAATGATGCTGCTGTGTCAGTCAAAGTAGAAACTTCCTTGCAACTTGAGACAACCCCCTCTCCTGTTAGGTTTTAAACCCAGATAAGTCAGACATGAGGGAGAAAATATGTTCTTTTTATAAATGCTTTTGTGAGGGCTCTCAAACTAAAAAAGTCATTGAAGGCTGATCTTGTGCGATTGCAGTAGACTGTAAAGCACCCCCAAAATAATTTGTGGTTCAATTCTCAGATAGACATGCATGAAACTAGCTGATACCTGTGACACAGATCAGGAGTGACTGTCTATTTCTAACTTGTTTTTAAACAATTCCACAACCTATTTAGAAATCCCTTTTCCCTTCCTTACAGTTTTAGCTTTACTGGTAACTGAAATGTGTGAAAAAGCTAAGCTTCCAGCTTTGCTTTCACTGTAAGCATGACTCTCTGCGGGTTTTCTTGGCTAGGACACGATGAACTTTATCTTAGTTTGCTGTCTTCAAGTCTTAAGGTAGATGCCTTCTTTATTAGCTGTAGCTGCCAAAATACATTACTTTTCTTTGATGCACTCTGTTCTGCCAGGCAGGAACAAACAGAACCATGCTCAAAAGGGAGGAGGACGGCCTTTCTAGAAAAGTTAACTCTTCTCTTTTGTGGGTTTTTTTTAATCGGTATTGATATAATGAGGGGATACGTCATGGGACTGAAAAGTAGCAGAACTAGTGCGAAATGTGTGTAATAAAACCATGATTATTTTTGAGATATTGATAATATTGCAGATAAAATCATGGAAGGTAACCAGATTTCTCTGCAAAGGGACTTCGGCAGATGGGTACCACATTGATTTGCACAGAATATTGGGCAGCAGCAGAGCAGGATTGGTATGTGGTGTGTGTGTATATGGCCATGCTGTGAGAAAAACACCCTGTCTTACTCTGTCTTCATTGAGCCTCCCAAGGTCATGCTGCTTTCATGCAGGGTCATGCCAAAGGCATTAGCTGTGCATAGTTGTTGCCATCATGAATTTGGCTTAAAACACGGAATATAGTCAAAGCTAGAGGCAGGATGACTTGCTAATTTTTACCTGAAGATACAGACCTGCCATATTGTGCATACTTGAAGTACTTTGGGAGTGCTTACTGTGGAAATATATATGCCTTTCTACTCAGTTAGGTGAACCGTTTAAAATCCAGAAGATGAATGGCAACTAACAGCATGAAAGACTTAACAAACTGTAGAGCAAATGCGTGTGTCAAAAAAGTGTTTCAAAGGAGCTCAAAGATAGCAAGCGATAGATTTCTTTAGCCAGCAAAGCTGACTCCCTGGGGGCACCTGGATTGCATTAATTTTGTCCAGATTCAGAAACAGGTCGCACCTGCTTCTACCATCCTGCTCTTGGGTAGGTCAGTGGTCTTAAAGTTATACGTGCTAATCGGTCACCTGTATTAGGGACAAGAAGGCATTTTTCTGAAAAAGGCCAGGCTCTTTCGGTGCCTAAAAAAGGTTTTTTACAGCTTCTCCATTGCACCAGTACCTGGGATCAGTAAGCATAAACATTTATTTTTGTACTGTCTTGCAACTTGAATATGTAGCCTAAGCAGTCTGTGTCTCACCAAACTTCAGGGTTCAGGGAGGATGGATGGTCATAGTGTCTGGAAACAGTGGGGTGCCCTGTGGTCAACAGAGTGCTTTTTGACATCAGAAAGTAGTGGGATACAGCTGGGAACTTTGCGCACTTGAGAAGGACCCCTGGATTCAAGTGGACCAGGTCTTTTTTTCTGTTTATTCGCCAAAGTGGGTCAGTGTCAGGTAGAGAGCAGAAGCAATTTGTTTGCTGCCAGGCTGGTAGCTGAACTACAGCACCCGTTTCCGTGAGGGAGCTGCCCTGCTGCCATGTCGCTGTGTGCCAGAGCACCCTGAGGTGACTGGTCTTGTGCCTCAGCCAGGCGGTGAATCGGAGGGGAGCTGCCTTGGGCTACTGGCCTGCAAAAAAAGAAACTCATGTTTGAGTTAACGTCACACCTAATGGTGCTGTATTTATTTTGTGGCAGGTTTTTTTCTAGTGCATCTCTAATGCATTTCTTCTGGAGTATAGTTACAGGATCTGTTACACTTGCTCAGTGGTTAAGATTAGTTCTTAGTCAGTGGTTTTGAAGTTGGTCTCGTATAACTTAGGTCAGTGAAGGGAGTGTATATACATTGAACTAACAGCTTTCCAGCTTCAGCTGAGACTACAAATGGGATTTGCTAATGTTTGTTTAAATATTTGGGAGGAAGGGAGTGGAAGAGCAGTAAAATATTCAATGTATGTGTGGTCTTAAGTGAAATAATATAGATGGTATAGTACAATGTATGTGTTGTCTTAAGTGAAATAATATAGATGTATAGTATGCAAGTCATTTTATCATATCTTTTGGAAGAAAAAATGGATATTTACTATTGAATGTTTTGAAGTATTTGCTACTTAAATGATCTGCAGAAGGAAGCTCCTAGTAGGAATGTGGAAACAAAGGCTTCCAGTAACATGAAATGTCCATGCAAGTGCTTTTAGTCTTCAGATTCTTGTTTACTTTTGTGAATCAAGAATATATATTAAATCATAATTAAATGTCTTTAATTATAAATGCAAGGAACTTTTCAGTTTTTCCTGTGTAATGGGAAGAAGTATTTATGGAGACAATTGGTGTTTGCGAGAAACTTACACTAAGGTACTGGAAAAGTAAATGTGTCTTTTTTGTCTAGTCAGATATATCTGTAATCACATAAGGTGTATAGACCTCATGAATGCTTAAACATCTTAGAAGTGGCGAGTCCTCAGTTCTCTTTAACTGAAATCAGTTATCTGCTCCATCAAAATGCCTTTTTAGCTTAAAGAAAACATAGAAAGGCATCTACCATTTGGTACATGTGTGAGGAAAAGAAGTGGTCTGCTGCTTAGTGAAGAAGTCATTGCTAGCACCATACCTGACTGTTTATTTAAAATTAACAATGATCACCTAATACTAAATGATGTTTCCTTCAGAAACATGCAGGAAGGTTTGCACTTTGTCGAACAGTGAAAAAATTCAAGCTCTACCAGAATAAGGAAAGAATAGGTTATTTTATTGAAGTAGGTTCTTGGTAGAAGTGCTCTTGCTGGCAGTTGCATCCCACCTAAACCAAGAGATTGGCATCCTGACTGCTTGAATGGTGTTGGTGGTCGAGGCAAATAATGAGAAATAAGTAAAAGGGAGATACTGGAGTGGAGGGATTAAAAGAGATGGGGTAGTTGATAAAAATGTAACATGAAGGAGCACAGGGATGCCAGGGTCTCTGGTCAACACAAATGAATTAGTATTGTGCAAGCTATCACATAAAATTTGGCTGTAAAGCTCTATCTTTTTTCCAGAACTAGTACTGCAAAGAAATCCACTGCAGAAAGGGTAAAATGAGTGGAACTAGTGAAAAAAATTCAAGAAATTTTTTGATTGAAAAAAGTAAGGAGAGAGAAAACTAGCATTTTTCTAAAATTTTCAAGTATTATCAAGCACAGATGGCTGTTTCCAAATGGTTTGCCTCTAAAATATTGCCTACTTCTATGCTGGCTGAATTTTTCAAATATTTTCTAAGTTCAGAGCATCTTGCAGTGATGCAAGTGGAAGGTAAGAAGAAATAGCTAGCCTCTGTAATGTCTGTTTCTAGAAGAAAACTGGCAATACGTCAGCCATACATAAATGGAAGTAAATGTTACTGATCCTTTACTGACACCTGGTCATCCAGAAGCAGATGAGAAGCTCCAGTTCAGATCAAATTCCCTAGCTAGTTGAACTGAAATAAACTACAAAAATCTTTTTTTTTTTTTTCTTCCACAATATTACCAGTGTTACCTCAGTATTATGAAAACCCACACTGCATAAATTGCACCCAAGAGGTCCTCATCCAACCTCATCTCCATTAGGACTGTAAAAATACCATGTCTAAATCTATGTGTATGTGTCTATTGTATTGATACCCTTGTCATCTGTGACCTAATTTGGAAAATCTCGCTAGGTCTGCATTGCAAATAGTTAGGTACATATGGTTCTCCTCCCTCACGTCTTAGTCATATGTGCACATGTGCTGTGTGGTGATAATACCAAATGATTAATATCTTTTGTTTTTCTCTTTGAATGACCGTTGTTTCTTTGTTTTCCTTAATGTGCACGGATTAACTAGTTCTGTGACATTAAGGAGCATGTTAAAGTCTCGGACAAAGCCCAGCAGGGCACTAGGACTTTTGAGCTGAAGCAGTAAAGACTGCTGTGAAGAGTTTGGGGGTGAAGACAGTCAAGAAGCTGGGGAACAAGAAAAGACTTGTATGAAGAGTTTGCTTGCTGTAGAGAAAATAGAAGTGGCCCAGGCACCAGTGGTCAGGACCAGTGGTACTCAAAGTCAGGGTTTCTAGCAGAGAAGCCCTGACCTTTAGAAGCTACCTGCACAAGGGAACATTTACTGAATAAGCAAGAAACTTGAGGAAGTAAAAGGATGAATGCATGACTGAGGTGGATGAATGGATTTTCAGAGCTGTATTTTATCTCTGACTCTGCCAAGGTGATGGGGTGTCATAATAGTTAAGTGAACTTTTAAGTAGTTGGTTCCTTGACTTCAGAACGTGTTGAAATTTACAGAAGTGCTAAATACTCTCAGCTGCTTTGGAACATAAGGGTGCATGCAGCAGCAATTAATTTTGGCATTTCCAAACATTTGAATGAGTGACTTTGCCATCTTCACATTTTAACAAAGGGATATTTGTGTGTATATTACCTATTAAAAACAAAATTACCTTAACAGTCTATTGCAGCTAGTGGATTCAACATAAGTAAGCTGGAACATCTTGTACATGCCATTGCTATGAAAATCTGTGAGCAATTAATATAGTTTGCACAACCTAAATTGCCAAGTGATGCAAAGCAAGATGAGGCCCAGCATGATTACAGGATCCCAGACTGAGGTGCTGGAGTGATAAAAGAAATATCTTTTTAGACCTACTGCATATGAAAGACTGCAAGGCAATAAGTATTAACTCACAAAGACAACTTTCGAACCTGTAAGACAGACAAATGGACACGTATCTTTCTGGTTGAAATGTGTACAAATTGCTGCTGCAGGACTGGAGAGAGATGTTTACATTACATGCAGTCTTAGATATGAAAAACAGTTTGCAGCCCAAAACTGGGGACATGTATTTTTGGGGGAGGAATTTATCAGTTAATGAGGAACAGAAGGAGCAGACTGACTGATTAGAAGACAAGAAAGTACATACTGACTCTGCCCCAGGGAGAATGAGCATGGCTAACAATTCCAGACAGATGCTCCTCAAGAAGGGGTTGTGGATGTTTTTTGATCTTTTTTTTGTGTGTGTAGGAATAGCGGAGGTGGTAAAAAGAGATTGTAATCTTATAAAATAAAGAACTTAATGTTTCCTGGTCATGGCTGTCCACAGGTAAATTTATTTATTTAGGTTTTTTAATTTAGTTGTTAGTATCTGTAATGCTGTTCTTGTCAGCTGTTTTGCATAATGTTATGTGATATGTTTGCATTTTGTAATAGTTAAATTTCTTCTATAGCTTTTCCCCATTTATCTTATATGGTCTGGTTTTCAATTAAAAGCAGGTTTTCAAAAAAGGCATGAGAACATTTAACAAGTCAACTCAGGCACACTGGAGGATGGGAGAATAAAATCTGACTCCTGAAATCTTGTGAATGTGATAAAAGTGAGTAAATGTAAAGGCTGAGATGAAAAATCAAAAGATGTATTGAATTGATGGTCATAAACCTGGCTGCATGTGTGGGTCTCTGCTAGATCAGCTGAGAACCACTTCTTCCCCTATCCCAGCCTGAGCATTAACTATGTGGACTGAGAAATTTGACTCTGTCTGAGGTACATAAGCAGCTGTAAGCATAAATACTAAGTATTCATGTTTTATATATAAATGTAACCTCTATCTTGTTAGTCGTAAAAAGAAAAAAGTATGAAAAAGTCCTCTGAACCAAGTTTTATATGAGGATTAGTGAAAACAAATTCAGAAGCAGCTTGTAAAACCGGCCTGTTAATTGCCTGAAGCTGTTGCTGTGAGTAACGATGTGCTACCTGCTTCCTGCCCTGGGGCTTGGGACGGTGGATTCTCAGAGACTTCAGATGCCCTGGTCGTGTGTCTGCCATTCCCCAGGAGACCAGAGGCACCTGCTCCGTGTTGCTGTGGTAAAACATACTGTGGAAGACGTGGTAGTGTCTGAACTATGTGTGTGGAGCAGGAGATGTGTGTGTAAGACATGGTCTGCTTTTGCTTTCCTCCTTTGTTATGTAGTCCTACCCATCACAACCCAAATGAGTGGGCAGCTCTTGGTTGCTGGGGTTTTTTTCATGTTGTTTGTTCTAGAAGAGAGACTTGGATAACCGTCTTAAGCAGTTAAAAATCATGTGTCAGGTTCTATTCAAATGACAACATTTAAATAGCTATTACAAGGGACACTTCTGTCTTGTGTTCCCATTATTTCTTGCAAGGCAGGAGGAGGAGCGAATGTCTTCCTTTCTCGCGTTTCTATGCAGCCATAAGACCTTTTTCCTTTTCTGAAATTTTTAAAGGCCAAAGTTTAAAGAAGGAGACAAGTACTATTATGGAAATAGTAGTCCTTCACTGCATTTCCTTCATTCATCGTTGTGTGAGATTTCTTTTTTATGTTCCTCAGAAGTGGAGGGGAGGCAAGGGAGGCTGCCTGGCTCTCATTTGACCTCACTTGGGCTGACCAATGGATCAGCAGCTTCTGAGGTTAATCTTTTATTTTGGGAAGACTGCTATGGAGTCCCAAAGCACTGGGTGATGCTGCTGTTTCTTGTCAATTAAAAATGTCTAGGGAAATAGTTCCTGAGTTTAGATTTGCTCTCTGATTTGCTTCTGAACCACTTCTGTACTCTGAGAAGTACACAGCAGGACTACTCAAATTGTGTGTACAGTCTGCATTCAGGTGTACAAAAACAAATGAGAAAATGCAGATTAGGTAGCTATTTCAGTAAATGTTTTCTTACCATTTTTGTATTCTTTGTTCAAAAATCAGTCAACACATTGGCAGGAACTGAGTGGGACATGATTGTGTCCCATATATTTTGTTTTTATCTGGGGAAGAAGGATGTACCATGGGGGCATCAGGAGGGCACTGGGGCGGAACTGGATGCCTAAAGGTGACAGCACTCATGGTTAAGACTGAAATTTCACAAGTGAGGAAGAATATTCACAGTTCTTGTTTCCTGAACTGAAGTAAATTCCCACTGGAAAGGGAAATTTCTCACCAATACCTTTGCAGTATGCCTTCTCCCATTCCCCATGAAGCTGCTTATGGAATAACAGAAGCTAGCAGTCAATGGCAGTAGCCTGCAACCCATAGCTCAGTAGTTGCAATTTCTGCTCTCTGATGTCTGCATGCCAGTGGCTTGGGATACTGAGTACCTGTTGAACTGTAATTAGTAGGTCTTGCTGCAATTAATAATGTAAGTGTACTTTTATTTAACATTTTAGGCTTCTTTAAGGTTTCCTATTATGACTGCCAGTGTTAAATTCTGTTCTGTAATGTAATTTCTTTGGGTTGATAAACAGACATTGGTCGGTTTACAAAATGAATAGATAAACAAAGGAAGACATTAAGTAAGCTTTCAATTTCAGAAGCTACTAAGTCAACATAGCTGTAGAGAATCTAAAAAATGTCCTGCCGGTAACATGAGACTATTAATGGTTGAATGAAGAGGTTTGGGGGTTTTAGCTTGTGAGGGAAAAGTAGTTGCAGGAGTTCTGTATTTTGGTTTTGTGATACTTGCTGAAACCAGAGCCAAGTTGTTAATAGCCATCTGTGTTTCCTTTTAGTCAATACATTACTAAAACCATGGGATGAGCTCTAGACTTGATATATTTTTCTGTTCAAGAGTTCTCAGTAACCAGAAAATTATTAAGGTCCCGAAGATCACAGTCAAATGAAGCTTTATTTTCCTCTCTTCATCTTCAAATAATTGTCACTAGAGAGCAAAATGTACTCTTGGTGTATGTATTAAGCATCTCATCACAGACACTTCTCCTTAAAGGATCAAGTATATCTGATGGCACCCAAATATTTCAAACCCGAGACAAACAATGGGAGAAATTATTTAATACATTGGCATTTTATCTGTTCTCTTCCCTATCATTGTCATAAAAATAAGACAATTAGGTGGATGATATACAAAAAAGTAACACACCATTTGTGTAAATATTAAAGGCTTAGAGGAGGCTGTAGTGCACTCCATTAAAGCCTCTCATAGCTTTTAAACTGGTGGCCTCAACAGTAGAGGTACAAAGGGGGCCTGAAAGGAGGGTAGCTTCCCAGTGGCACTTGCAGTATCGTATCTAAGGGCATGAACACACTCCCTGCATCCAACCCTGACTTTTTTGTTACAAATAAATTGACGTTTAGAATTGGCGTGTCCGGCCAATGGAAAATTTTGAAGTGGTAAAGAAAGTATCTGCTTCAGAAAGTATAGCCGAAGACTGAGACGCACCACTGTTGGGAGGCTCTTCGGTATGGGGCCAAGAAGCAAGGCTTGCAGTGGCTGATGTGAACTAGCCTGCGTCTGTACTGTACAGATCTTGGAGCGTATTAGCTTTTCTTCTGTGCTCAGGTTCTCTCACCAAGGGAACTACTTGGATTGCTCTAAGTAGGAGTCTGTGTGCGAACTAGTATGTCTGCAGTGTGGATACTGAGAGGCCAAGGGCTGTGCCATGGAAGAGAAAGGGAAATAATTTGACACAGATAGGAATTGTCATGTGTGTTGGAGCCAGCAACTCAAATAAGGCTTTCCCAGGTAGGGTGCTCTGCAGCATTGCTGGGAATTCTGAAGGGACAGTGCTTTTTGTGGCAGAAAGTCCTGGATTCTCCAGATTTAGGACAGCTCTCATCCCCGAGGTGTTGGAGAGGCTTGGCTTCTGAGTTACCTGTCCCCAAAAAAGCAGATGTGGCATCCTGAAACCAGCATGTACCAGGCAGAATACAGTAGACAGCTCCTTAAATTTTATCGAAAGTTCATGAAACCTGACAGATATTTTATACTAAAAAGTCACCTAAACATCAGCTATTTCCAATAAAAGGCAGTTCCAGCAGAAAATTCATAGCCAGTTACAATACAAAAGGAAAGACTACTAGTCAATGTCATCTTAATTAAGGCTAGATGATATAGAAGTTAAGCTCCTCTGAAAATTCAAGATAGAATGTTTAAAGATAAAAATGATGACAAAGCTTCTGTCTACAGGAATAGAAATGAGTATTTGATCTAAACTCATAATTTTTCTTTCTATTATGTTATAAAATAACCACACTGACTCAGTTATAGTTCTTTAGAAGTTACAGACGAGATTTTTAAGCCATATATATAGTAATTTATATAAATTATAGTAAATTACAAGAACCTCCTTCAAATCTGTCAAACTTAATTTTCTGCTCTGTGGATCACAGTGATCGAGACAGTGAAGCTAAATGATGTTTTACACTGTGCATACTGTCAGCTGCCAAAAGCCTATGGCATTAGCTGAATCCACAGTAAACCCACAGACAACTGGTCAAGAAGACGGGCTACGTAATTCTCTCTCAACAGTGCTTCTGAGGGAGCTTTCAGCATTGATTTGCAATGCCTACAATGACAAAGCAGTGGCATTCTTGATGATGAGCAGTTTGACAGAGCTACACCTAGCTATTTCAAATGCTGATTTCAGTGCTGATAAATGGTTTAAGGGCCATATTTTCTTTGGACCTCTGTAATAACAGAAACATAATTAGGATCAGTGCCATATTTGGCTGTAGTCCGGCTATATCCAAAAGCGAGTATATAGCATATTCTCTTTTAAACTAAATGGTTAGTCAGTATTCAAAGTCTCATAGGTTGTTCTGCTGGGAAGAAAAAGTGATGAGAGAATTGCCTATAATCTTTGATGCATCTTTATTTGTTTGCAAAACAATCTTCATAAAATTATATCTTTCTAAATAAAAAAAGAATAGGAATAATAAAGGGAGCGGTCTCTTTATTCTTTATTCTCAAAATTCATGTTAGTGCCAAGATTATGCTTGAGATGCACTCTCTGAGCTTTCTTCTGTGCGTGTACTGCAAGTGTTCCTCTGATATTTCATTGTTTTCCATTGCCTTTTCTGGCTACATCTGTGATGCTTTTGTCTTTGTCTTTTTCCATATATAGTATTACCAACAATTTCAAAATTGCTTTTAGCCACCAGGAGAATCCCTCTCCTTGCACCACACAACAGCACCAGAGCAGCATCTGCATGAGTTAGAGTAGTAATTTCTTCTGCTTCTAAGGGATCTTAACTCCATGTTACACTTAGAGTGAATTAAGGATTCCCATTATGCCTCCAAAGCCACAGATTTTGTATTCAATACCTCTGATATGAAACTACTCTTACTGGCTTGCTTTTAATGTATGTCATGCTTCTTGGAAATTGAGGACAAACATGCCAAACACGTTAATGGTATCAGATTAGACATCAAATTGATGTGTCCAAGGTAATTCATAAACTTCATCTTCTGATGTTTGGGGGTTTTTTCCTCTCCAAAACTTCCCGTTTACACATAAGACCTAAGACTGTAGGTCCTTGGGAGTCTGTAATTTGCACATTCCGTGAAATTTTTTTTAGGCTTTGAGTATTGATGTAAGGGATATACCATTTTTATGCAGGAGCTGCAGGAGGGAGCTAGGCTGTGTAACAAATCGTCTTATTTCTTACCTGGAGTGGCAGGATGTGGAGTTTGGGAGTTTGTCTTCTAATTAAGGTGGCATCATTGTTATGATTTTTCATAACAAATGAAATGGTGCTGAACAAATGATGGTGCTGAAATGTAGGAGTATTATCACTGCATAATTTTCCTAGCTGGTCATTTACTTCTTTTTTTTCCAGAGCAAAGGTAACTTGGAGCTTGCTTTGAAGATAATTTAGGACCTTGCAAACCCTATCATGAAGTATTCAATACCGTGCTCTACTTTTTTGTGTGACACTGGATTGTCATCATCCACAGCCTTTGGCAAGCTGCTTTGCCAAAAAGTTAAAAATGCTTTCAACTGTAATCTTCCTTTAATCTGAAGAGTTTATTTGATTCTTCATTTCCTCTGATTTGTTTTTTTTTTTTTTTAATTCCCTTCATATGCCTCTCAAATAATTTTTAGATGACAGCAGAAAGGAAGAGTGGACACAGAGGCGTGGCTTGTTTATGATATTATTATTAGTAGTAGTAGTAGTAGTAGATGATTTTTTAAAAAAAACAAAGCAATTAAAACCTCCAGTGTTTAGGGATGGAAATTTTCAGGTCCACAGTATGCTCTTTTCATTTAACTAAAGTTATCACAAAACATCTGTTGTAACTAAGTATAAAGGATAGTAGGGCAACGTACTTTAGCAACTTGGATCCACAGATGTATATGCAGTTTTGAACAATACAGAAATCTTTGGTATATGTGTAACAAAAAATTCTCCATATGTATGGCATTTCTGTTGAAAAGTAGCCATCCATGTCATATCTCACACTCACTGCATTTGTTAATCATAATAGAACAGACAGGTAATATATTTCATTTTGTTTTACTGCAATCAGAAAGCAGTAATATCTTTCTCATTGCACAACTATCAGTGGAAGAATTAAGTTGTATGTAGATGATTCAATTCTTAGTGACAGAGCTACAAAACAAATACATGAATAAAACATCATTATAAATATGCTAGCATCAAAACTACCTTCGTATCATGTAGAGGGTTTTGTATTGTTAAAATCAACTGTATAAAAATAATCTTTTAAAATCTTCTTCGAAAGCTGAACTTTACTCAAAAGACTTTATTCAAAAGATTTTTTCTATTGTATTTTCAAACTCTGTGTTCACCTCTTCAAGACCAAAATTTTGTTTTATGCTTAGAGAAAAATGCTATTTCTTAAAAAAATAAATACACAATATCCATCCACATTTATTTGTGAATTTTCTTTTAAAGTAAAGTGAATTCTTTGGCTGTATAGAGCTCCATAAATTTGTTGAGCAGATGTATTTTTTGATATCCTGAACAGTGGGTGGAGGTGAGCTTCCCCAGTGTGGTCTGAAAGAAAACATAATATAATGTATGTGGGAGTTCAGATCTTGTAATCTCATTTTAATTCTGCCCCAGTCTCTGCTGTGTAGCTTTGGACCTGTTGCATAATTTCTCTGTGCTTTCATTTTTCATTTTCACTTGCATGCCTTTGCCTAAATTAGATTGTAGTAGGATTTTTGGAATAGGTTCCTTCATGGGGCAGGTAATACACCTTTCAGGAGGAGTAATTTCACTAGGTGATGGTGCAGAGACTATTTTACAAGGTACTAGAAACTGGACTAAATAGAACATAGGTTCCATTCTAATGTGATAAAGCCATCCATACTGAGTGCATGTCAAACCAAGACTATCTGTGGGTTGTTTTCCTATTGCTATCTACCTTTATTTAAATGAAATTTGTACCTGTGTAAATTTTTATATATTATATATACACACATGCATATATAGATGTATGTATATATTGTTTCCTTTACATACACATGTTCATTTCCTTTATTTTTTACAGAGAATTTATTTCAATAATAATTCTGGATGCAGGTGTTTTCCATATCATTCCTTTATGTTACTTCTACCTTTTATATAAGTCTTTGGATAACTCTTGCGGCAATTGGGCAATTATGGAGTTTGGAGTAGGAGATGGGAGATATTCTGACGGAGATCTGTAGCTTAGTTCAGTCAAAGCAATATGTTACTTAATTTGTCTTTACTTTGGAAATGCTGGAGGGGAAAAGTGTGCACAGCTGGTCCCCGTGCTGCTATACCTGTTCTGAGTCAGCTGAAAAAAGTAATTATCCAGTGTTCTCAGGATAGCACTATGAAAAGCAAAGTATAACACAGACACTCCCACACCCCCGGTGGGAAATGGTTTTATAAGAGAATTAAACATGTTCATGTGTTGCTAACTCTAATTTATTCAGGGTAGGCCCAACGCGAAAGCAGACAGTTTTTTATTTGAGGGCTGGAGTCTCGTTTGCATTAATATACATTCACATTTCTGTCTGGCAGTACAGAAATTCAGTACATAGGTGTGCTGACTTTGGTCACGTGTGAGGAAAGCCCCGTGTAAATGAGAACAAGGTCCTGGAGCTTTGATCTGGTGAAACGTTTGAATTGAAGGTAACCCTGTACCTCCTTTAGGATGATGAACATGAGCTTGCTGTTCTTTGGTTTAATAGATGCTCTGTCGCAAAGTTGAATTAAGTCTCCATGTTGCCAGAGTATTATGCAGGTACTTTCTTTTTTCCTGGCATTCAGCTCTGTGACCTATTTTCTTTTTGTGTGTGATTTTTTTTTTTTTTTTTTTTTTTTTTTGGTGACTTGCTACCACATAGCCTTCAATATTTATAAACTGTCTCTGTCCCTCACGAATGAAAACATACAATGCTTTGAATGAAATCTGAGCTAGGAAAGAAAATTATCTGAAATGTTATAAAATTTTATGTCTCTAACTAAAACGATACTAACCTCATTTTAATTAAAAGGAATGATTTCCAAGTTGAGAGTTTATGTCAACGTAAATGGTAATGGGTGAGTTGTGAATAGCATATCAAAGTCTGTAATGGTTATACTGTCAGGGTCAATGCAGCCTCAGCCAAAGTATTACCATATAAGATTGTCCTAAAATGTCATTCAATTGCGATGTAATTTTCTCTCTTTGCCCATTTTTTCACTGCTGTGGCAGAGATGTGTCTGAATAGAAGCTTTTTTAACAATTTGCTAATCCGGCTTCATTTATTAAGTGTTTCCATACTTCAGCGCTTGAAACATCTTAATCACCTGTGTGCATTTAATGGTGAGGTCCAGATGCTGCAGGAAATAGACTGTTCCAGGACTTTATCTCTTGCCAACTCTTGTGGCCATGCTTTGGGTAGGGAGGAAGAACGTTGGTAGAGCTTCTGAATACATGTGAAATAATGTGAATAGAGTAAGTCTGGGGACCATATCTCTTTCATAATGTAGACAAGCCAGATTATCTTGTAAAAATATCTTCTTTTCTGATTAATAGTCCTGGGGCGCTGATATCAGTTCTTCATGGATAGGCATCACTTCATTATTCCCTCCAGTCACTTTACACTCAGAAAACAAGGGAAGGAATTTAATTGTTGCTTTGTCACAGCTGTGAATGGAATCTAGTTTTCTTTAGAAAATCTGTAATTAAAAAGAAAGAATCAACAACAGCAAAGACAAATTCCATGTTGTGTTGATAAAGAGTTCTTCATTAAATTCTGGAGCAAAAAGGACAAAAGTAATTCGAAATCATACACAATTGTTTTCTTCCCAGCTATAATAGTTTGTCACAAGTTCTTTTGTAAAAATCTTATTTGTAGGACTTTAATCATTTGAATGAATAATTTGCTTCTGGGTGAAAGTTGGCACACATGCTTTCAGCTTTAGCACAATTGTTGGCTTTTCTGAAGGTGCCTTTATGGTCTATTCAGTAAATAGAAATATTTTCTTTTTTGGCATTTGAAAAATGTTTGAAGGAATATTATTCCATAGAAATGTCTAAATACCATGAACTCTGTGTCTCTTCCCTCTTCTAAAATGGAGAGAAGCTACTCTTACGAGTGAGCAGAAGGAACAGGCATGATAATGAATTAGTGAGAGGTATGCAGCGGGGTTTTTTTGTTTGTTTGTTTTTAGTGTGTTTTTTTTTTTAACTATATTGCTGCTGTTAGCTCTTTTTGAAGATGAAAGGACTTGTGGAGTTTTGTATCAGCTTGGCAATGCCACCTAGACAGCAGCTTCAAAATGCTGCTCTCAAAAAGTTGCTAGTACCAGAATATGATCTATTTCTGTTGTGGAAAAAGGGCAGCCTTTCACTGGAGTGCATCAGGAACCTTGGATAGGGTCCCATCATAATGCGATACCAAGCCAGACATGACACTCGTTTGACTTCGATGGAGTACTTGCTACTGCACAAGGATGATTCAGAATCTGATTTTCATCAGAACTTACTGAAATTTCTGAGTTTCAGTTCAGAATTTTTGAACAATTTCATAATTCCTGAAATTAGTATAATTTGCTAGAGTGCTGCCAGTTTTGGAGATTGCTCATCTGGAGTATTTTTGAAGAATTAAGCAGTGACAGTATATGTACAGCTTCTAAAGGCCAATTAGTGAATAATCTTACGGCTTTTCTGAATGTAGGTGGTCAGATATGTGACATCTCTCAAGTGACACAGGGTGCTAGTAAATGTTTCCTGTTAACTTGTTGCTCTGCATTGAATATCTTAAGTATGAGAAGTTAAATTAATTATTCAATAATAATGACTATTAAATATAATCCAAAGTTGAATTTCCAAATAAAAGAGGAACAATTTAAAAAATCGAATATTCTGTAAATAAAATTGTATTTATCTGTTGAGATTTTAAAGAATGTGGACATTGTTGGCCTTTTACATTTATATGGATAAATTCTACATTTATTAGTACCTACACAGAGAAAATACATAGCTGAAATATAACTGCCATTGGAACAATGCTTATGTTCATTATGAGCATGAATAGTACAACTGCATTAGAAGATCAGACAGATATTTTTCAGTCCATTGCCATAAATGCAGAATTTGTGAGTTATTCATTAAGAGTAAGTTAAAAATGATCAAACAGGTTTTTTGTAGGCTTTACTTCATGTGGTGGGTTGACCCTGGCTGGACGCCAGGTGCCCACCAAAGCCGCTCTATCACTCCCCTCCTCAGCCAGACAGGGGAGAGAAGATACAATGAAAGGCTCGTGGGCCGAGGNCACCTCCTCCCCTCCTTCTTCACTGACCTTGATGTCTGCAGGGCTGTTTCTCTCACACATTCTCACTTCTCTTTCTGGCTGCTGCTCTGCAGCAATTTTTTTTCCCTCCTCCTTAAATACGTTATCCCAGAGGGGCTACCCCCATCGCTGACGGGCTCGGCCTTGGCCAGCGGTGGGTCCGTCTTGGAGCCGGCTGGCATTGGCTGTATCGCACAGGGGGGAAGCTTCTAGCAGCTTCTCACAGAAGCCACCCCTGTAGCCCCCCCACTACCAAGACCTTGCCAAGCAAACCCAGTACACTTCAGCATGATAATTGCAGCTGAATTGTCAGTAGGAGCTTCTGTGAATAAGATGAGGACATTTGATTTGCCTAGACTTTGAGCAGTACCTTCTTGCTGGCACCTGCTTCATTATAAGTAAAGTTATAACTGTCACAGCTGCTGCAGGTTTAGTTCTTGTTTTATTATTAATGCATTCTTAACTGAATTTTTTCTAGTGGATTGGTGGCTGTGAGGTGATGGTAAATATGTAAGTGAATGTGCTTCTCTGAGGAAAAAGCCTTGAATGCTGCTGTATTTTGACCATGGTCTTCTAGGAAGTTACCAGTGATGGGCTGGTTGGTTGTTCTCTGTGCTGTGGCAAGCTAGAGGGTTTTCCTTGTGGAGTTTTGAGGGACAACTTTCAACTGCAGTGTTGACTTCGATGGTTCTATGCTGCCTCTTTATAATTGTTTTTCAGAGGTTTGGAGGAGGAGGCTACTTTGAAGGAGAAATAGGACCTTGAGGTCCATGTGCTTTTCTGTACTCCAGCAGGTAGAAACAACAGGGACTGGATTAGTAGTTTTAAATTAATTTAGTTACTCTTGGAATTATCCAGAAGGCTTTATTGGAAAATAATTTTCTATCATCTCTCTGGCTATTAACATGTATCACTAAACACACGACTGTGGTGGTTTTGAAGAATTATACCCTAGGTTTCTTTTGCTGACCCCAATAGTTTGCTTTGCTCTACATACGGCTGGAAGCTCAGAAAGCATGTACATATCTTACTGATTAAAAATGAATTGTGGAAAAATGTGTCAGCTTAAGAATTTGGAACACTGTTGTTCTGCTTCTGCTTTTGGTCCCTGCCGCCTTTTCTCTTTTCCTTATTTCCCCCTCTTTTCCTGTCCTTTGAGGGAGAGGGTGGAATATAATTAAGACTGAACAAGTACTTGTAAGTAAAAGCTTCAGATGTGAAACATACTTTATCAGTTCAATTAATTGTTAGAGTTCAATTCTAGAGTTGAAGTGTCTGGGATTACTCCTGCAAGTTAGCATTATGGCCAGCAGTGGAAAAAGCATTTAAGATGGATAGTTCATGTATTTTAATTAGTATTCAGTAACCAGTCTCCACCATGGGACAATCACCCATGCATTCTGTTCCATCCTTCCTTTCCACCCTATTCCTTTCAGTGGGAGCGCATTCACTGAAAAATGATCTTTTAAAGCTTATTGGCTATATGTAGTAGACAGGAGTCAAAGGTGAACTTACTGTGACATTGTCTGCATTTAGGATGACATTTTCTGTTGTCCTTGACAACAGAAAAATTAAATGCTCTAAAAAGTTGGATTGTTTTAATGTCACTTCCACCTGAGTGTATCATCATGGAAGAAAAAGACACAATAGTATGCATTTTTATATTTGGTTCAATTGCTGACTCCTTTTTTGTCCCTGTGGCCTTACCAAATGTATTTTTTGGTGAAGGCTAGCCTACTTCATCTTAATGAACAAAATATCAGTAAAACTGAGACAAATTTGATAATTTATGCCATGGATTTGTCATAAGAATCACAATTAATACATTGCTGATACATATTTTGGTTTTGAGGGCTAGTGGAAATTAGGTTTTCTCTATTTTTCTATTGCCCTGGTATTAATGATTCTGGGTATTGGTATACCCAGTGAAGTCAGATAAAGAGGCAGCATTTAACTCAAAAGTTATTGACTCAACCTTGCAGTGATACTAAGTCAAAACATCAAAGTCTTTGTTGTTTGCTTTGATGTTTTTGAAAGGAAATACTTTGACCTTGCCCAGAAATAGTTGATTTTGCATCCACATTCAACAAAGTCCATTAGTTTTCATAGAACATTTTAAGTCTCTTGAATCCATATTTTCTTCCCAAAAAAGACTTGGAAAAAAATTCAAGCAACACTCTCTAGTTCTCGTGTATCTAGCAAACTTCTAGCAAAGCTGGTTTCATTATTTTCCTATTGAATGATCATGTGCTTCCATACTTGTGTAATAATAATAGTAAGGATAACAAGAAGCAAAGGGAAATGTAAATAGCCATAAAATTCAAGCATGCACACTCAAGTATGCAAGTCTGTTTTGCTAAGAAAACCTATTAGAAATTGTTGACTTCAGGAAGGGATCCAAGTATGTGAATGTTGTACTTGATCTCATTTCAAAAGCCTTTTGTCTCTTTCTGACTCTTCCAGGTATTAATTCCTGAGCAAATGTTTAGGTCTGATATTTAAGAAAAAATAAAAAAACTTTTAGTGCAGTGTCCCATCTGTACTTTGTAGCGAAAATACTGGCTTTTTTTGAATTGTTTATAACTTAGTTACATGCCATATATGCAATTGAAGATAGGGTTATTTCCTATCTTTAAGTCAAAAGAGGTATGAGTAAATAGCTACAGACACAGAAGCCTAGGCCTCCTTTTGCTTTGAGCAATTATTTGACACTCTCCTTCACTTATTTCAAAAAAACTTCTACAGGTTCTGTTCTGAGAAACCTGCTGGCATCAGTGGTGAGAGCTGCCCACTCATACATGTAAGATCAGTTTCTGGAAGGAAGGACTCTATTTTTTTAAGATTTTATTCTGTGGGCAAGAAGCAACTTACAAGTCATGACCTATAAAAAGTAAACCCGAATCATGGACTATTCTGGAAAAAGTAGCAAGTTGAGAGGTTTGGGTTTGGAGATTTCTTCCTCGATAAAAAAACATTGGGATTTATCTAGGGGTAGTTTTACTAGGTATTTAGATACTATTCATCAATTATACATATTAAAAAAAAAAAAAAAGACATGCAGATCTCCTTGTGAAAATTTACCAAAAGTTATTTTTGTCTTTAACCAAGTTATTTGTGATTCTATAGATAAATATATCCTGGGCTATATTTTTATTTCATTTGTATAGATCATATTCATTTGTATAGATCATATGCATTGTTTATCCTAAGTAATTCAAATAGGCTATGCAAGGTAGATGTCATAAGTATAAATAAGAATCAGAACTGGGTGTTGCAAGAAGGATCATTAGCTAAAATTTGCATGTGCATCATTAGAATCTTTTGTGTGAGAAGATGGGTGGCAGAACTTCCTCCTTGCTCCTAATACAGGCTTGTGTGTGATGGTTAACCCATAATACAATTTAAGTCTATGCCTGCAGGTCTAAATGTGATGTAAATTATATTTATCTATTTAAAAACAAAGTCCTCATTTTGGGGGTCTTGCACCTACCATCCCCTTTTTCCTGATTCTATAAAAATAGATTTAAAGTCCTGGACAGTCCAATGCTGTTTCATTCTCTTAAAACAACAAACAAAAAACCTGCTATTGATGTACAGATGGCATAGAAATCTCTGCTAACAGCTTTCAAGAATGCATCAAGGACAATTACTTCTAAGCCTTTATGAAAATAAGAAAAAGCAACATTCGCTACCCCATTTTGCTGGATAATAATTAGAAGTTTTAGAGATGCCAGCCGGATGGTTTTAGCTGTGACATCTGGAAGTATAGCTTCTTAATTTTACTCTCTGCTAATCAAGTGTTTCTGAACCTCTTTGTAAATTGTCAGTTTTTTCTACAGAATAAACCATGCTGCCTTCTTTCCCCTTCTTTTTGTCCCCATTCCCCTCCAAACAAACAAACAAAGCCTTATCCATGCAGGAGAAAAAACTTTCATAGAAGCTGTTTTTTTCTTCATGAAGTTTTATTTTGTGTTTCAAGTGAGCAACATAAGCCTCACCACCTTTTCCTCCAAGCAGAAGAAGGAGACCTGCCTTCAAAAGAGCAATAGGAACACATCTCACTTTGTTTGCTCTTTAAATTAAAACCAGAAATTCCCAATACTATTACTTGCCAAAGCAAATGATACTCTTCATGCAGAATTCTCCCTTTGGAGAAGAATCAGAGGAAACAAGTATTTTGAGGCAGGTATTAGTCATGACACTTAACATGCCAATAGGAAGTGCCAATAAACTACGATGTGATGGCAGTATGAAAGTGTTCATTCATCTGGATGGTTAAAGTCAGTTTGTGTGAGCTGAATGTGGTCATTCACAAAGAGACTGTAATATGTTGTAACGGGGAATAAGACTGCATTGCAAAACTCGAAACTACAAAACTTCCCAAGTGAGTTCCAGTCTCAGTCTGCACCAGAACATCGCAAAGGCTCATGCTTTCAGTCTTGAGTCACATTTTAATTACATCACAGTTTAGTGCTGCTTTTGTTTGTCTGTGAAACATTGACAAGATTGCTGAGAAAGCATTCGTTTCTCCTAGGCATCTACCAGTTTTTCAGACTGTTTACCAAAATCACCTTCCAGACCATGCCTGATTTATGCTGGCACACCTGTAAACCTCCTCTGTATTGCATGTGCCTACCCTCAAAGGCCCAGCATGAGAGAGACCACCTGTTTTTGCTCTGCACAGTTGCTCCCTTCCCAGATGGATGGTTCTGGGCATCTGAGGTGCAGCATCCATGCACAATCCAACCCTATGCTCCATGTGTACCGTACCAGGGGCACCAAATGCTTGACTGCAGTGCAGGATGATCAAAGAGGTGTGATAGCTTATTACCCTGATGCTGAACTACAGCCACCAGAGTCTGTGGGATAAATCAGTTTGAGCAAACAGTAAGAAGAGTGCATCTAGGGGCAGGTTTTATCTTGCTGCTGAAATAGGTATTGAGGTTCTTCTGTTTAGCCCAGTGGATTGCCGTTTATCGGTTGCACCAGGACACCTCGCTGGAGCAGTGCTTTTGACCTTGATGTTCACACCACTCACCTCCAGCCATTCCCTGCCAGCCAGGACCATTGCCGACTGCTGCCACTAGCTGCCTTCTCTGCCAGTTGTTCTTGCTCACTCTGCTGCTTTGCTCCGTCAGCCTGTCTGCTGTATCCCCTTTATCTCCCATCTGTTCATTTCCACTCTTGCTGTTCTCTTCTCCCCAGCCACATTTCTTTGCAACCCCTATAGGGTTTCAGTTGTTTTAGAAAGGATACAGTGATATCGATCAATCCACCTGGAGCCTTCCTTTTTTGCCCTTTTTTTTTTTTTTTTTTTAAAGAAGAAAGGGTCAACCCCTTATCTTTACTCTTTTAGTCCAAACTTTTTATATCAAGGGTGTAAGCCACAGCATTCCTGTTGGGTGACTTATCCAATCTAAAGCAGTGGACACAATAGCTGTTTATGCTCTCAAGACACTTTTCCCCCAATTTTATTATTTAGCTGTGTTTAGTAAGAATCTTGCCAAAAATTGCAAGAATTACCTAATCCACAGGCGAATCAAGTTTGGTCAACTGAAGCTTTTGGTCAATTCCATGCAGTTTCCTTTACTGTCCGACCAAGGTCAGTACAGCCCCTGCCTCGTGGGACTTCCCACTGAAGTTTCCAAGGAGAGACTGCTAGTGTGTCTCAAGCTCTCAGTAGGAGAACAGAAAGTTACTTCATGTCTGATAGGTAGAAAAGACTGATCGTACATCCCAAGTGGGATGACTGATTGGATTTTTGTTATTTAAGAGTATGACCCAGTTGACGTACATTCATTTTGTGATAAATTCTAGCCATCAGGTCCTGTTTTGTGGAATCTCTGACAGCCAAACCTTTCTGAATTTCTGTCCTGAATTTGTGCAAATGAGCATTCCTGTACTACTGCAGCGTGTACTCCTTTGTAAGAGAACTGTAGCTTTCAGACAGTTTCTCTGTGTTTTTTAGTGCCTTTTGAATTATAATCGAGGCCTCCAAAATGCTTGTAATCCCTCTCAGCTTAGTGTGATCTCTGAATTTAATAAAACATACTCCCTGTTCCATCATCTAACTCACTGATAAAAATAATAAATAATACCATACTGAGCATCCGCTCTTGTGAACTTCACCCAACTAATCCTTTTGTTTGTCAGTGATTAGATGTTGTTATCAATAGCTGTTAAGCCTATTTTACTGTGGTCTGCCCTAGACCATGTCTCCCTAGTTTGTCAAGGATATCATGTAACTGTGGCTTATTTGTACACACCATTTTTTAGCCTGTAAAATCCTTCCATTTCCAAGCATGTTGTTTCACTGCTTTGGATTAAAGCCTGCAGTATTGTTTTTTCTGGACTCTGAGGATTTAGCACTGTATTTGTTTCTGTTTACTCCCAAGCTGATATTTTAGTGGATGTGCACTTGTCCTGAACTTGCAGATGTAGGAACAAGGGTCTCATATGGCACAGTGGAGTGCTTCCACCTGTTTGTGTCTTTGATTTGTTTTTAAAATGTAAATTGTTGCTATGTTTAAAAGAGCTGTTCACTGCATCTTAGCAATTAAGGTTGTCACCACAGTATACAAGTGCCAGAACAGTTCTTTTTAATATACAGCAAATGATGTCAGTGTCACATATAATGGATGGTTATGGTGTACTTGTTAGTGGCATCCTTCTCATTTTAAGTCAAAGTGAAAATGAGAAGTAGTGAGGGAATAGTTGATGAATATATTTTTCTTTCCTGTTGAGTAGCAGTTTTATTTTAAATGACTTAGCTGATTTTTTTTTTTTAATTCACATTTTCACCTGAAACTGAAAGTATTTGTAAATTTTTCTGTTAGCCTTTGTGTCTAGTGATGCTTGTGGTCCAAACATGCAGGGCCTGTACAGCTCTTTGTGAGTATTCCTGCCACTGGGGAAACCCTGGAAAGAAATTTTGCTTAGAAGACACGATGCTCTCAGTCAGCGTGCAGCTCTTACTATCTCCCTTGAAGTGCTGTAGTGTTTACCTTCATGTTTAGTCAGCTTCAATAGCTAAAGATAAATATGGAACCAGTACAGCTCTTGCTCAGTTAGGGTGGTTTATTTGAGATGGTAGTTTAAAAGGAGTATTTCTGCAGTCCATCAGGCACAGAGACTTCAGTGCTCCATGGCCGTCTGTGGGAAACACGGAGGGCAGCCCCTCGCCCGTTGATGGGGCAGCTGGAAGATGTGGTTCTTGGTGAAGCAGTTGATATGTGTATCGTAATGGCAACAAGATTAAATTTGATCCAAATTTAATGCAAGCGTGAAGTGCTGCTCTCAGGAAACATGAGATTCACAAATGCATCATTGGGAATGACTAGCTATGCAGCTGGAATAACAGGGTCTATTTGTTTGGACCTCAAGCTGAATGGAAGTCTGGCAATGTGATGCAGTTACAAAAAAGGGCAGTGTTACTCTTCTGTGAAATGTGGGGAGGTAATTGGTCTACGCAACTAAATAAATGTCACTCAGGTCTCAGACGTACTGCTGTGTCTAGCTGTGGACACTGCACTTTTAGCAGTAGTTGAAGAAGGTATGTTGGATAGCAGGAACATTTATTAGAGATCTAGGAATATGTCTATGGGGAAATGTTTTATTTTAAATTTAATTTTTAAAAAGTGTTTAATTGGGGACTGCAGTGAAGATCTGTCATTGTATAAGGTATTGCTAGAAAAAGGGCAGGCTATCTTTGCAATCTTCCTCACTGAAGATTTTAAATATCAGATTAGAAAAAACATTTTCAGAGATGGTTTATATATGTATCCTTCATCAGAGCAAAAGTCAGCCAGATGTCTTAATATCCCTTCTATCATTTTGTTTGTCATCCTTTTGCAGAAAAATGTCGCCTCTTTACTTTTGTTGGGACTCTCTTTTTTTTAAGGGGTTCCCAAGAAGAAAATATTTCCACCCTGTACTAAAAGTCTCCCTGTTACCTGATAGCATTTTACTGAAACAGCTTCACCTGGTATTTATGCCTTTTTGCACAGAGACTGATGAGCTACAGATTTAGCGGAAAGACATGAGAATATTCTTAAAACAAACTCCACTATTTTTCTTCAACAGAATGAGCAAAATGAGCAGAATATTAGGTCAGCCAAAAATATGCTGCACTTCAGAGAACTTCGTGGATGTTGGGAATGTGGATGTTGAAGACTTTCAATAACACGGTACTAGGGATATCTCTAATTACCTCTGAAGGAGAGGCAAAGCTTTGTTTTATATCATCTGTTTTAACTATATTTGACTGTTGGGAGGAAGGGGAACACTAAAACAAAATGGGTTCGATTCGCCAAAGTATCCATTCTCTTCCTGCTACTCATTATTCACCATTTCTTTGCCAAGTTGGTTCAAAATAGAAGGGATGACATCTGCATGGAGTCTGAGAGAAGATACAAAAATGCCAGCTTAAATCTCAGGTAATATTCCTGCAGAAATTTGGTGCCTGTCACAGATAACTCAATTAAAAATACTGCATTGTTCACTGTGTGAATAGTTGTATTAGAACTACTCTGTATTGCATTGTGGTTTTGAGCATTATCTGAGATGAGAGGGAAACTGGCTCACAAACCAGTACATACTATCTCAGCTAAAGAACGAGGCGGGTTTTTCTCCAGTGCTGCTTCATAAAGCAAAATACGGTGGGCAGCAATGAATTGCGTCAAAGAGGTAAAAGAAAAAATAATCACATTCTGTTCTGCATCCAGACATCTTTGATTGTTTTGTGTCTGTCTTATTCAGGGCAATATATTCCTTTCTGCTACAAGGCATGGAAGAAATCAAACAAAGATACCAGCTCTATCCAGATGATGAAGTTTGGGGAGGGAACAGAAGGCATTCAGTGTTCTGTTTTTCTTCTCAGGAATAGCAAAATTCCCTCTGTATCACACGACAGTATTGGATCCTCCATTTGTTTTGTTTTGTTCTGCTGGGATGGGGCAGAAGGGGGAATAGAGGAGCCAAGGTAGCCAGGTGGAGGTAACCAGGATGTGGAGAACTTTATTTGCCAGTATTTTTGACAAGGAACATGTACAATTGTTTTCCTCCTTGTCTCTGATAAACTGCCAAGTTTCCCAGGCATATGGACTTATGGATAGACCAGACAAAATATTTCCAGTTGACAGAACAGAAAAACATTTTCATACAGGAATCACCATTATCATGAGGCAATTGATATTAAGATGCACTTTTCTGGAAGTATGCCACCAAAGTCCTTGAAAAGTTCACTGCACAGTATAATGGTTTTGGTGCAAACTGATACCAAGACTTACAAATCTTCTATTTTTCAATCTAGAGGATCACTATATATAACTTGGATTTTTTTTTAATACATATATGTCATTTGTTGCAATTCAGCATAGTTTTTTTCAAAATACTTCCAACAGAGTATCTTCAGGAAAGCTGAAATAGGAAGGCTTAAAGCATAAGTTGCAGTTGCCAATTTACAAGAGCTTGGTTCCAAAGTAATCTGGGTGAAAAGGGATAAGAAACAGTTTGGTGGTATTAGTTGTAGAGAGGTCTTGCTCTCCGCAGGTTGTCACCTGGATGGTGCAATATCAGTATCATAAAAGAACCCTGTTCTTGCTCTCTCTGCTTCAAATCACTTACTTGAAGTGAGTCATTTGAAAATTTTAGAGCTCTCAAAGAACACTTCCCTTCCCATCCAGTATGTTCTGAAGAAATGGATTAAGTTGTTTCACTAAACCTTGAGAGAAGTTCGCAAAAAAATGGAAGGAACTGGGCAGAGTTACAGGTAGGGGCATGGGTGCACAAGTTCGGGAGGCGATAGTGCGTCAAGAAAAAAAAGCTAAAAGCTGGTAGGAACAAGACTGCAGAGTGCCTCTTCAATGTCCTTCTCTAGACTTGGACTCATTATTCAAGTCAATAACCCTTCCTTTCTGACAAGTAGCTGTGAAACCCATAAAGTCAAGCACTTGCAGATTAGGAATGCTGGGCGTACAGTTGAATGGTGTAGGATTAATTTAGCAGCTTTGTGCATACACGTTATGATGCATCTGATTATATGCTTAAAGAGGCTCTCCCCCCTGCTTTCCACAAAAGATTTGCTAGCTCAGAGTATGAGGTGGATTTGCTTTAGGATTGTATATGGAGGGGGCAACTCACAGTGAATGAAGTAGAGGACTCCAAGAGGACTGTGTCTGCAACATGGCTAATTTGGTTTCAGCTTTCCCTCTGCCCCAGCATTCCTCCATGATGCTGGGAAAATCATGTAGATACAAAAGTTCTCAAGCATAACTCCTCACTCTGTGTTGCTTATTTTCTGAGGCCTTCACATCAGCAACTACGGGTTGATTTACTTAAGTTTGGAGCACTGATAGCTGTAGCTGGGGTCAGTTTAATAGGAACTGTGGTCTGAAAGTGAAAAGTGCAATAAAACATGAAGTAATCTGAAAGATCAGGCATAGGCTTCTCAAATTGGGTTGCCCAAAAGGTGCTGACACTTTTGATCATTCTTGTCTTAACCTTTGTGCTTCTGTTCTCAATGTGTCAGATACATGAAAGAAAATGTGCTCAGTCAGTTGTAAACAATAGAAGTAGACAAAACCTTTTATTTGGTTATATATATGCCTTTAACTTAAAAGTATGTTTACTTGAAATATGTTTACATCTATTGTATTATAATTAAATTGGTCTTTCCTGGTGACAGCAGAATGAAGTATTTTTAATGATGGCTTAATGAGAACAGGAATCTTGCTTGTGTGTTGTTGTGGGGCTTGGGGGGTGCTTTTTTTTTTTTCCTTCAGGAATGTCAGCAACAAGGGGAAGAATATAATGGTATCACATAGGAGAGAGATCCCTGGGAGACACTGAAGGACGCTGTAGACGGCAGAGGTCTAAGCATTGTTGTTAGACTCCAGAGCCAGGGAGGAGATGCATAATTGTCCAAAAGACAACGGAAACGCACAGAATGGGACCACATCTGATGTAAATAACTGAGGCTCTTTGGGAGATTGCATGGCCATCATGAACACTAGCCTCTTCGTATTGACTGTTGTCTGGTTTTGTTCGTTAGTGCTTTGCTCCCTGCTCCGCCAGTTTGCAGAGTGCTTGCAGAGTAAAGAAACTACACAACTAACAAAAGATATTGGTTCAGTGAAAAGACACTCTATGTTTTGTTTAATCACCTTGAACAGCTCTATTTTGTATGAACAGCAATGGGTGAAATAGAGCAAAGAAAGCGTGGGCAAACCTTGGGTTCTCCCTCTGGTAAAACAAATGGAAATAGGTACTCATGTCTCTACTTAATTCTTTGAAAGCTCAATATTACACCTCTCGGGCACAGTGTTCATTTGTCTTTGCAGAGAGCAAGGACGAGCTGCATGCCAGGATTCTCCAAGTCAAGTGCTTTTCATTGTTGACCAGTAGCAAAAGTTTGCAAAGAAATAATAGGCTAGTGCATTTCTCGCCTATGAGTTGGCG